>JAULJZ010083579.1:1178-12574 GCA_032270985.1 Heliamphora pulchella
ACATGGGCGTCGGAGGGTCTCCTGCCGGTCACTGGTCAGGAGGCTTGTTTTGCAGGTACGCCGGTATGGAGTACTCAGGGGCTCGATCTTCTACAATCTCATTAGATTATTCATTACCATCATGAGAATACCTTCATTTTATGTTCTCTCAATAATAATAATAATAATTATTCCTTTCCTATTTTCTTCTGCAACACCATTGACCTCCAACAATTGAAAAGGACAATACACAAATACCCACCACTCAGTGACTCAAACTTCTTTCAAATCTACAAGTTTTAAAGAAGCCGCTTCCCTCCACGGTCCACCCATGGACGGTGATTCCATCCTTCGATTTTATTAGTAGGAATGAGATATTTGTAGATATATATTTTTGGAGTATTATTGTTGGGATCTTTTATCTAGGGTTAATTCGCTTTAACTCGTTAATACGTTGTATCTAAGTTTTGAGCATTATAAAGACCAACTCTTACAAGA
Organism: Heliamphora pulchella; assembly: GCA_032270985.1. NCBI lineage: Eukaryota > Viridiplantae > Streptophyta > Magnoliopsida > Ericales > Sarraceniaceae > Heliamphora > Heliamphora pulchella. The sequence goes on from JAULJZ010083579.1 coordinate 1,656, forward strand.
TTTAATATGTCAATATAAAATATTTTAGATGTTGTTAAATTTTTTACTTAAATTAACTTTTAAAATATTCTTATCTATTAACTGTCTATGTAACCACTAAAAAAATATAAAAAATAAATTTAATTTAATTTATTTGACTATAATATTTAAATAATTTTTATTTAAGCAAATCTACTATTGTCTTAATTTAACCAAACTGTAAAAATTATTAAAAATTACTTGACGATTGTATTGATTAGGCAATATAAACAACTCGAATTATTAAAGTGGACCCATTTGGACTCAAAACCAACCAAAATAGACACCTCTGTATGAGCTAGTATGACATATCTAATATATTTTTATATTTATTAAGATCCAATCTTATAGTTATCATTTATTACATTAACTTGTAAGGCATACTAAACCTACTTACAAAAAATCTTAAAATTATGTGAAAAATCGATTCCAATTTAGAAATTGAAATCGTAGGTATTATTTTGGTAAGTTTTGTCATATTGAATTAGAAATTCTAAAAAATGGGTTGAGAACTTTTTTGTAGGTATTCTTTTGGTAACTTTTGTTATCTTGGTTTACAAAATCTCCAAAAAAATTAGAAACGATTTTGTAGGTATTCTATTGGTAAATTATCCCAACTCTTAATACGATGGACTCTCTTATATCAAAATCAATCTCTAGGTCATTAAGAGTTGGGGTAATTTTATTTAATATGTAATGCATAGTCAATACTATTCATCATAATCATATTCCTAATTATTTTGAAATTCAATTTATTTATTTTTAAATGCAGCAAATTTTTAACCTTGGTGACTATAAAAATGATACAGAGATTAGGGATATCATCGATCATAAGTGCCAAGGTTTGTAAAAGAGTGGAAGAGCTAGCAAGTTGCACAAACACTACCTTGCCCTAAAAAAGGAGGGAGTGTCTGACATAAAAAACCACACATTATATCCTTGTAAAACGGATGATTAGGTATGGATGATCAAAAATGTGTGGGAAACAGAAAAGTGAAAGGTAGCCTCTATTGATGTATACATGACTAATTACATGTTAAGTTAATTTTCTTGTAAATATATGTAATTTATTGATGATGATTTTTTTTGCAGGTTAAGTTTGATGGAGAGAAGAAAGCTAGAGCCTGTCTGCCTTATAATCATAAGCGGGTCTAGATCGTTTTCATCACGAGCATCTATCGTTGTAAGTTTGGATTTAAAAAATTTAAGTTTATTAAATTATAAATATTTAGTTATATTCTTGTTGAAAAATATATTGAAGTTATAGGTCAAGAGAAACAATGGTACACCACAATCTATTTTAGACAGATTCGAGGAAACTCATACATGTCATCATCACGGAAGAGTGTGGATAAGTGATAAGGCTCGAAAACATCATGTACATATACATATTTCAATTCTGACAAATCATAAAATGTAATTTTTGCATTGGTTTCAAATATATCCAAGTTGTCACAACCTAATATTACGAATCCGGTACTTGAGGAACAGATTGCAATCAATATTATAGGAAAGAGATCTGGCTACATGAAGGGATATGGGATACGCAAGAGTTGCACTTCATCTTCTACACAACATCAAGTACTTAATCCTGAGGTGATTATTCTGCGACAATAGGTAGCTGAGCAGGCTAAGGCTTTGGCTACCTTTCAAGGTATTCTACATATATTGGCTACAAAATCAGGGATAGATTCAGCTAGCATTTCGGCTTTCGTTTGAGAGACTGATAATGGAGCACTAGATGCGACTTCTCGTGATTAAAATAAAGGTAGAACAAACTTAGCATTCCCCTAATTGATTAATATGATGTTCATGTGTGTTTAAGGTTGATATGGAGATATTCAGTTTGAGTGTAGTTTTTTTTTTGTTTTTTTATTTCTTCGTGATGTAGCATAATGGATATTCAAATTTAGATGAATATTTGAATATATTTGAGAGGATAATTACTTTTTGGACAATGATACATTTAGAATTTTATCACTTGTTGAATGTTCAGTATTGATAATTACTTTTTCAGTATATTTGAATAGTTTTTGGAATCGATTTGATTAGAATGTATGTGGTTTACAAATTTATTTACATGTTTTATGAATGAATTTCGATGGAAAAGAGGTTTCGATGAGTTATAGAAAAGTATTTCATATTTTAAATTAATTTTATTATTTTTAAAAAATTTAAATTTGCCGACATTCCTCACACATCGCTATAGCTTACCTTTTGGCAATGCATTCTGTTTGACGGGGAAACTAACAAAAATAAAATGGGAAAACTTATTTTTACCAACATAAAATCTGCGTTGCCAAAGAGTGTTCTTTTCCGACGCTGATATAAGTCGGCAAAAGTGTCGAATAAAACACAGTTTTCATCACTTTTACCAACGTTATGTATAATTACCGACGAATATTTAAACCTTTTGCCGACGAGTATGGCGTCGCTGATGCCTTAATTTATGCCAACGCTTATAACTCTGCGTCGTCTAAAGGATTTAGCGACAGAAAGATGCCAACGCTTGGATTTTCGTCGGAAAATATTGTTGCCAACGCAATTTAGCTTTTGCCGATGTTTTTTGTTGCTTTGAGAAAACTATTTTTTTTGTTGTAGTGAATTTATGTAGTGGGAAGGGCATAATCAGGGTGTAATACTTGGGAGGTGGAGTTGCCCACACAATTTGCATGCATTGACCTGGGATGAGACAATTCAAAGAGCTTGAGGGAGGGGAGAGCAAGGGAAGGGTGCCCAGCCAAGCTAAAAACCATGGGCTTGAGTGGTTTTTGCTACATCTTAATACATTTTAATAATTTATGATGGAATAATTATACTATATTGTTAAGAAAAAATACTCAAAAATTGACTTAATGTATAATTTTAATTACTTTTTCTATGAAATAGTATTAAATTAATAATTTTATGATTAATTCACCATTTTTATAATTTATATTTATTATAGCATCATTTAACTATATATTTGGTGAGACATAGGTCAATTTAAACCTTTTTGTAAAGATGTGTCAATTAGACTTTTAATTGAAATTTGGTATACTAGATTTTAATTGATTAAATCTTAAATCTTGTAAAACTTATATTATAATTGCATATATTCATATATTTATATATATACACATACATGGATGCCAGATTTCTTAGAGATTTGGAGCATGGGATTTTATAATAGATTATATATGCATAAATGAACAAATAAATAAAATAAAATAAAAGATATATATGACTTGTCACATCCATGGGATGAAATGATGATGAGGATTCCCTTGAATTTTGGAGCCATCATTATATTTGATTATTTAAAATAAACTATTTTTGGTCCTTTATGCAATTTCTTCCTTCACTTGGACTTAACCAGAATTTTCTTATTTTATGGATTTTTTTGAATTTTAGATTTTATTGTTTTAGGGAAATTTTAATAATTCCTTAGGCTAAAAGATCGGTTTCCTGTATAGGGTTTTAGTTTTGGGATCTCGTTTTAGGTTTTAGCTTCCTGTGGTTCTTAATCTTATTGTAACCCTTATCCGGTAATCTAACCTCTACCGGTTTAACTTTGATAATCTCGCGGCATAAAATCGGGCTCTTACAGGTGGCTCGCCTTAACTCTGTTCGCATTCTCCTCTCTGTTGTTGTTAGTCGTTTTTGGCCTTTATATCAACTTGATATTAAGAACGTATTTCTTCACGGTGATATACAGGAAGTAGTCTGTATGGCTCAACCACCTGGCTATGTAGTGCCTGGCACTGAAAATCTTGTTTGTCGCCTATGCAAGGCTCTCTATGGTCTGAAGCAATCTCCGTGTGCCTAGTTTGATCGCTACAGTTCTGTTGTCCTAGAGTACGATTTTTGGCGTTCCTCATCCGATCACTTCGTATTTGTTCATCATTCTTCAATTGGTACTATTGTATTGATTATTTTTGTTGACGACATTATTTCCGGCGATAACTCAATTGATGTTGCTGCTCTGAAATAGTATTTGGCTCAATAATTTGATACCAAGGACTTGGGCCTACTTCGTTACTTTCTTGGGATTGAGATTGCTCGTTCCTCTCGCAGCATCTCTTTATCCCAAAGCAAGTATGTCCTTGACCTTCTTTCTGAGATTGGCTTTCTTAGTGCTCGTCCGGTTGATACTTCTATGGAGTCCACCGTCAAGCTTGATGCCGAGTCTGGCGCTCTCTTTTCTGATGTTGATCGCTATCGTCGCTTGGCTGGTAAACTCATTTATTTCACGGTTACTCGCCTCGACATTACGTATGCTGTTGAGGTGGTTAGTCAATTTATGCATTCCCCTCGCTAGCCTCTTATGGTGTTGTTTGTCTTATCTTGCAGTATTTGACGAATACTCTTGTTCACGGCTTATTATATCGGCCTGCGGTAACTTTGTGTATTGATGGCTTCCGTGATGTTGATTGGGCTGGTAGTCGTTCTGATCAGCAGTCAACATCGGAATATTATACTTTCGTTGGTGGAAATCTTGTCACCTAGCAGAGTAAAAAGCAGTCTGTGATAGCTCACTCGAGTGTTGAAATTGAGTATCGTGCTATGGCCGATACTACCTCCGAGATGCTGTGAGTTCGCTCTCTTCTGCTCAATTTTGGGCTTACTCCTACCCCAATACAAATGTTTTGTGATAACCAGGCCGCAATTTTTATTGCAAATAATCTAGTTTTACATGAGCGGACCAAAACATATTGAGGTTGAGATTGATCGTCACTTCATCCAGAACCTGTTGCGGCAAAAACGGATTATCACTCTCTACATTCGTTCTAGAGATCAGATTAGCGATATATTCATTAAATCCTTGCCTTGTTCGTCTTTTTGCACTTGTCTTCCAAGCTGAGCATATTTGACCTATATGCTCCAGCTTGATGGAGAATGTTAGAGTCTTTTCCGTATTAACAGTATTTGTGTCATTGTATCGTATATTCATTTAATATAAATAGATGTCAGGGAGAGGGGACTGATAATGTTCCTAAACCCTAATTTTTTCTCCTTGTCTTCTCTTTGAAACCCTAAAGGTTACTTTCTTTACACTTTAACTGACCTTTTAATCATAATAAATGTAGAGTTGTGACCAATACATTTTATTCAATTTTCTTTTTACGTCTCTGCCAAATATAAACATAATAGGGTGCATATTAAAAAGCTTCATGTGCAAGGAGACGCAACAGATAGGGACAGGACTTGAACGTCCCAACATTTTGCATTTTGGATGTAAAATGATAATAGTTCCATTTTATGCACCACTGCAACAAGGATTACTCGTGACCCAAGGATTACGGTCTAATGAGGATTAGCGTCACAAAGTAATTGTTAACGGTGCTCCATGTTTTTAGGTGAAAGCCCAGCGGGGTTAACAATACCCTAAAAGCTACTGAATATTCGACAATTAAAAGCTACTGAATATTCGACAAATCACACTTTTTGTCCACATCCTGGATGCGTTAATTATCAAGATCCCAAACAATCGGACTCTGCAAAAAAGCCTTAGACAATAAGAAGAAAAATATAGAAAGAAATGTTACTCAGTCCAGTCAAGATTTAGATTAGTAAGATCACAAACATTATGGGAAAGGATAGTTTCCATTGATAATTAACGCAAAAGCATTTAGAAGTCTCACCTCGTGTAGTAGCATTCATTCATCATTACATTCTGACAAAGTTTCGAAGGTTAATAGACAAAAAGATGAATAATGACCTACTAGGTAACATTTGGTTGACTATAGTAGGTGTACATATAAATAACAACATTTCAACTCCATAGTCCAGAACATTAGAAAATCAAAATTAAGAACAAAAAATTCCAGGTTTTAAACACATGGAAAGCAGGTAAATGCAATGCAAAAGCAGCAGCAGCAACAACTATAATAGTATGCATTTAATAGCAGTACAAAAGGCACATGGATATCCAGAAACATTTAAAACAAACTCACATTTGCCAGCCGGAAGGGACAAAACTTAGGCTTCCCCCTTCTTCCATACTTGACCAAATGCGCCCCTTTCTTAAGAGCAGTAATGGCCTGTTTCAAGAATCAAACAAAACCCTAAATTAAACAAGTTCAGTACTTTTCCTACACAAAGACTGGTAATCTAGGTTCAAGGTAAAGTTGCAGTAGTAGGCTAGAGATGTGGTTAAAAAAACTCAATAAGAAGTAAGATTTTTATTCAGACAAGTGACAGATAGACAGCGCGTGCAAAGCATTCGTTGTCAATATACAATTAATTTGGATTAACAAACATTTCGGTAGAAGTGATCACCCAGTAATCTGTAAAAACTAAAAATACAAGTACTAATCATACACAAATAATTACTATTGATATCCTCCATATAATACCATTGTCGTCTTCAATTTGAGATTAAGAGATGCATAGATAGTTGTTTTGGGATCTCATCGACCATTGCCGGTGCTCTCTACTAATATCATTGGGATCAATGTAAGCATCATTCTCGGTATAAATGCACTTTGCATCATCTCTAGTGAATAGCATTCTCGATATCCTTCATCATCGTCATTGATCGTCTCCTTCATTGGAGCAATCATATTTCGCCCAAAAATCTCTCAAAAATTGTACGTGTCCCATCTAACCAGGTCAATACCATCAACATCCTCCATCTTTATTGTCATTTGACTTCATCATTATCAATTGAGTGAACACATCTTTATAGATCAACACTGATGTCTCCTCCATTATCACTTGCATTTGACTCCATCACCGTTGATTAAGGGTTGATTGAGTGTAAACAACGAGCAGCACGCCTGCAATCTTTTTGCAATATTTATTTTTTTAACGTTTTTACATGCCTACAATACTCACAAAACTGATATTGGTGCGTCGTGGCAAAGTGGCAGGCAGACGTAATCCTTGTATTTAGTGTTGTAACCTCGAATTTAATGTTACAAACACTGAAGGGGCAAAATTATAATATTCTGGATGCGTATGTGTTTAAGAACAATGGTCCAGTTCTGGAGGAGGAAAACGAGGCACGCGTTTTTATCATTTCATAGTACGATGATGGGTCATATGTAGTGTCACAAAGAATGTAGAATTAGGACTCACAGTTACTCATGCAGGTGCTAGAGTTAATATGCAGAGGATTTTAACATCAGCCTCCAAGAAAGGTTTTCAATGAGTTATGGTGCAGTACGAACCCTCTGCAAGTCTTCATGTGGTTTTTATCTCCCTTTTTGGAATCATAAGGAACTAGCTACAAGGTTCTGGCAAAAACACCAATACTAATTTCCTGGACACTGATATTTTGAAGAAACTAAAATATTATGCATGTCTTATTGGTTACAGTTACTAAGCTGAACTGCTGATTACCCCTATGAATGATATGATGTTCCTAGTATAGCAAAGCGGCACTGCTGGGCAAAGTTCCTGGTACCAGAACAAATATATGGCTTCACATCCAACCTTCTGTCCCAATCTGTACATATAAACTAAAAAATCTAAATATTTGGAAACAAACAAAAACAGAAATTGTACATTAAGTTGAACATTCTCTATATCTTTCTCAAGATTCGATCTATAATATGATTTTTTTCAATCAAATTCCAGAAAGGATGCTTCTTATGCCTGCCTTAGTCACAAGAAACCTCCCATAGGGGTGACGAATCCGCTCTAGAAACTCGATTCAGTGATTCCGAGCAAAAATCTTGTTAGAATCTCATTCCCCTCAAGAAATAACCTCTCTCTTATTGGGATGTGTTAAGTCATCAATTGTCTCAAAAGCTTAAACTGCTAGAAAATGGACCCAACACTGTGTATCATGTTATCCAACACTCCCCCTTATGTGCGATTGTGTCTCGCACGTGAAGAAACAAATAGACTGAACTGAATAGGTGCACTAACACACATAGTGCACAACAACAAATATAACAGGAAAATATACATCACGAGATTTGAACCCAAGATCTCGTGGAACCAAAGCTTGATACCATGTTAAATCACAAATTGTCGTAAAAACTTAAAACTCTTAAGAAATTGGCCCAACAATGTCTATTAAGCTATCCAACAGGATGGAACCTCCCAAAGCAATAAAAGAAAAAATAAAAACTAAGCAAAAAGCTGCAGCAGCAATTAGATTATTAAAAATAATAATTTCAAATTTATTATAGTATTTCATATTTACATAGTTTTTGATTAAAATTGTATAAACAATTTTCATTTGACATCAATGCCCAATCTTCACTCATACTTGTGTCCATCAGCCATTGTGGGTTATATTTAGGTCTCATGTCCAAAAGTCAAAACTTGGCCACATCTCTTCTTCTCCATTTTCTCTTTGCAAAGTAATCATCCAACCATTCTCAGGAGTGAGGATATTATCCGCAATCCCAAAATTGCATCAATTCCAGCTCCTAACCAACATGTAATCCTTTCCCTACTGGTGCCGGACAGTCGGCGATTAGAGAACCAGTAACCAACAAGAACAAACAATCTCACAATAATCACTCAATATCAAATTTTTATAAATCAAAGTTTGCCCAATACATTGAAAGACTCTCTTATTTATAAGCTTAAACCCTGATTAAAAAAAAAACTTAACTTAAGTAAAGGAGTCAAAATCATATAACATCCTAAATTACTAGAAACGGCAATGATATTTAAATAATATAATATTTAAATTATATAATATCTTACTAATATAAGAAAAACGATGAGGCGCAACAAGTGTCTGACAATTTTAATAAATTTGTGAACTTGAAAAATTAACAAGACACTAGAATCTTGTTGTGTGAGATTGTTGCCAAATATTGGATGCCTATGAAATGCTATCAGGAATTGATCAAGGCGATCTATGCTCCTCCGGAAAGAGTGCACGATGCTGTGAATGTTGCAATCCAAGTTTAGCAAAAAATCTAACATCATAAAGAAGACTTTGAATTCTAACTCAAGCAACTTGAGGAAAGAAGGGTCAATAGCATAAACGAGGCCCTAATACTATCTCCAGAACCAGCTCAATAGAACCTAATTATGCATCAATCCTGTATGGAAAAGTTATAAAGAAGTTGAGGATACACCTGCACACAATGACTTGAGGTCTTAAATCTACTTGAACTTGATACATCTGAACAGTCTACGTTTTAAATGTAAAAAACAACTCAAAGATTAGATAAGATTCCAAGAATTGAATCGTAAAACAAGGCATTAAATGAAATTCCAATCAAGAACAAATACCTGTTCAGTATCTCTTTCAATCGAGCCTCCTGTCCTGTTAACATCCGAAGTCATCCTATCGGTCCTCAACATCAAAAAACCGTTTCCAAACAATAATTGAAGCTAAATGCCAAGGTCCGCAAACCCCATTCTCAAAACCAAGCACTTCCATTCATGAATTCACTCACAAGCTCCACGACACAACTTAAACTCGCAAAAAAGCCCAATCTCACAATCTCAAATCCCAATTCGCCGCCGAAGATCGGGCCAACCATCACGACCTTCACTCGCAGCTTCAAAATTCCAGTAATTGCAGCAGCATAACAGCTCTTGAAATGTACCAAATGCTTGACATGCACTTCTCAATTTTCACAAACGGCGTTGAGGTTCAGTGACGAAGAACAGTGAGAAATGTAGCTTGGTGTTTAGGTTTTGCAGAGAGAATCGATCGAAGAAAAGACGGAACTTTACTGATTTGGATGATGGGCTGCTGACTGAGGTCGATGATGTGCAAGAGGAGAGAGGATATCAGCAAAAAGTGAAGTAGAATCAAGGGAACGGTCGATCTCACAATCAGTTGCAGAGGTGCAGAGGATAGAGAGAATCAGAGAATTCCAGAGAGAGAAAGAGCACTATAACTGGGCTCATACACAAAACTAAGTTAACATTTTAACTTAATTACCATCATAGTAATTTTTAAATTTTATTCTCATTTTATAAAAAAATATATTTAACAAACACAATTTAATAAAAAATATGTTTACTAAACACGTTTTAAACTCAATTTTTATATAAATTGAGACACCATAAAAACGTGTTTGGAAAACATACTTTCTGATTTTATGTGATTTAATACATAAAATATTTTTAACAAATACGTTTTTTATTTAATACATAAAACATTTTTAGTAAACATGCATTTAATTGTTTACAAATAAAGTGTGTTTAATAAACACGCTTTATTTGAAATCATTTTAAATAAAAACATGTTTGTTAAACGAGCCTTTGAGTGAGACTTCCTGAATGAAATTAGCATATGGTTAGTTCATATTTTTAATAAATATGATCTCAATAAGTTAAATTTTGTTTATATTTTTTATTTAATTTTTAAATATTTTTTTGTATGATCGGATCCGTTTATTACTTAAACTTCAATAAGTTTATTATTTATATAAAAATTTAAGTTGATCCGAGACCTGTAACTAAATAATCACATAATGTTCTTTTATAAATAATATAAGTAAAAGTTATAATTTTTTAAAAAACCTTTTAAACAAATGTTATTCAATCACATAGCTAAAGTTAACAAATCAATTTAATTTTTTTGATAAATAAAAAAATCAACGAGTTCTATGTAATAAATGAATTCAATTATAAAAATATATTCGAAAACTAAATAAAATACTTTTCATGTAAATATGATTTTCATTCCAATTTTTACACTATCAAGATCCATGCGTATTTCATGGATGAATTAATATGTTATGATTTCGTACTTTTAACAAATTCATCTCAAAGAGTTAAATTTTGTTCACATTTTTTGATTTAATTTTTAAATATTTTTTTATGATCAGATCCATTGATTACGTACACTTCAATAAGTTTGTTATTCATATAAAAATTTAGAATGACCGGATACCTGTACCTAAATAATTACATAATGTTCTTTTATAAATAATATAAATAAAAGTTATAATTATTTTAAAATGTTTTAAACAAATATTATTCAATCACTT
>JAULJZ010083590.1:0-12573 GCA_032270985.1 Heliamphora pulchella
CAGCTGGATGGATCCCTTGAAAGAATACCTGGTGAAAGGTGAGCTACCAGCCGATCAGAACGAAGCTCGGGCTTTAAAGAGGAAGTCAGCAAGGTTCTGGGTCTCTAGTTCGGGAGATCTGTACAAAAAGTCCTTTACTGGGCCCTACCTCTTCTGTGTGCACCCGAACAAAATCCAAGACCTCTTGTTCGAAATACATGAAGGAATTTGCGGCAGCCATACTAGGGGGCGATCATTGGCTCACCGAGCAATCTCTTAGGGCTACTGGTGGCCCTACATGCAGAAGGACGCAGAGCAGTACGTCCAGAAGTGTGACCAGTGCCAGAGGTTCAGCCCTAATATACACATCCCAGTCAGAGACCTGTCCCCACTCAAAGTCCTTGGCCTTTTGCCCAGTAGGGGTTTGACATAGTCGGCCCCTTCCCAAAGACCACAGGCAACAGGAAATACCTCCTTGTTGCCACGGACTACTTTACTAAATGGGTGGAGGCTGAGCCCTTGGCCAATATCAGGGACGTTGATATAAAGAGGTTCACGTGGAAGAACATCATCACCCGGTTTGGCATCTCCCGAGCAATTATCTCCGACAACGGTACTCAGTTCGATAGCTCCCTATTCAAAAATTTTTGTCCGGGGCTAGGACTCAAGAACTACTTCTCTACCCCGGCATACCCACAGAGTCATGGACAGGCAGAGGCCACCAACAAGACTATCATCGACGGACTGAAGAAGAGACTACATGCAGCCAAAGGAAGATGGGTCGAAGAGCTCCGCTTGGTTCTATGGACTTACCGAACTACTCCAAGGAGATCCACAGGTAAAACCCCATTTTTCCTAGCCTATGGGGTAGAGGCAGTTATACCACTAGAGGTCGGATTACCAACAATCCGAACAGAGGTCAGTACTCCCGGAGCAAATGATAGGGCACTAGCCTTGGACCTTGATTTAGCCGAAGAACGCAGGACGATGGCCACCATTAAATTGGCAGCCTATTAGCAAACACTTGCCAAATGGTACAATAAGAGGGTGAAGCACCGTGAGTTCGGCATAGGAGATCTGGTTCTGAGGAAAGTGCTCGGCCACATGAGGGACCCTGTTCAAAGGAAGTTGGGTCCGAACTGGGAGGGTCCGTACAAGGTCACCTCAAAAGGTGGCATTGGGGCATACCACCTTGAAGATATAAATGGGAAGACAGTCCCTAGGTCATGAAACGCTAACAATCTCTGCAAGTTTTACTTTTAATTTTTTAATTTCTTGTAATTTTTTATTATTTACAATAAAACGCCGGTGTCCGGCATGAGCTCTTTCCCTTCATTAAAAGTTTTTATCAATTGGCATTCTTGCCAAAAACTTTGGGGGCATACACTGAATACGGTAAGCACAGTAAACTTCTTCAGCAGCCCAAGTTTGAAGTAAATTCGAACTACTCTAGCCCTTAGTATGGACCATACTTAGGAAGATTAAGCCTAAAAAGGCAGAGTTCGAAGTTTATCCGAACTAATTATGCCCTTAGTATGGATGTAAATCGCATACTTAGAATGAATAAGCCTAAAAAGGCCAAGTTCAAAGTTTATCCAAACTAATCATGCCCTTAGTATGAATGTAAATCCCATACTTTAGATGAATGAGTCTAAAAAGGCTAAGTTCGAACTTTATCCGAACTGATCATGCCCTTAGTATGGATGTTAATCCTATACTCAAGATGTTCCAGCCTAAAAAGGCTAAGTTCGAAGCTTATCCGAACTAATCAGGCCTTTAGTATAAATGTAAATCCCAAACTTATGATGAATGTGCCTAAAAAGGTTAAGTTCGAAATTTATCCGAACTGATCATGCCCTTAGTATGGATGTTAATCCTATACTCAGGATGTTCCAGCCTAAAAAGGCTAGGTTCAAAGTTTATCTGAACTGATCATGCTTTTAGTATGGATGTTAACCCATACTTATGATGTTTCAGCTTAAAACGGCTAAGTTCGAAATTCATCCGAACTCATCCAACTCTTAGTATGGGAGTTGATTCCAAAATTATGTTTTATCCCTTGGTGTAAATGATGATCCCACACTTCGGATAATTGTGCTCAGAAAGCTAAGTTTAGAAGTATGCCCGAGCTATTTATACTCTCAGTATGGAAGTCTAATAGAAATAGTGCGAGTACAAAACTATGAGAAGATAAAAAGTTCCTTTCATTAACCAAAGAGGGGTTGAAACCCTCGTAACTACAACAAAAGGCTCTGAAGGGCCGAACAAGAATAATAAATGAAAAAGAAAGAGGTAATGTCTTCAAGGCGCGGCCAAGAAATTTTCAGTCGTTTCCACCGGTGTGCCTACTTCCTCGACCACCACCGGAGCCACAGCCTCTACTTCAACGAATCCTTCCCCGACGGCTTCGGCATTACTAGCTTCAGCTTCCCCAACCTCTTCAGTCTGTTTGCTCGGTAAAGGAACGTTGGCATACAATGGAGAGGAGGCATCAACTTCAGTAGCCTTGAGGGCAGCCTCCCATGCGAAGCCAAAAATAACATCCTGGAGGCCTGGGATTTGGGACTTGTAATCTTCGGTAGCCTCTGCAACACCAGCCGAGTATGCTTTTGTAGCCTCCTCTTTCACCGCGTCCAGTTCAACTTTCGTTTTTCCAAGGAGCACTACTGTGTCAGCCAGGGATTTTTCCTTCTCCTTCAAGCGGCTCTTCAAAGCAATTTCGGAGATCTCCAGCTCGGAAAGCTGTGCATGAGCAGTGCCGAGCAGCTTGTCCTTTACCCGGATGCTGGCCTCCAGCTTCGACATCTACTGGAGGTACTATTGGTTCTACTCTAAGAGCTTGGCTAACTCCAGTTCCCTCTCTTCCAGCCTCTCCATGGTCACCACCAGACGCTGAAAGCCCTAAAAAAAAGGGGGGGAGGAACTTAGTAGAAAGCCAGAAAAAATAACAATGATTACCGAAGAGAAGAACATCGAAGAGTACCTGGATAGAATGGCGAATGGAGAATTTCATCAGCTGTTCGTGGGGGAGTTTTCGGGCTTTCTCCATATCGGACGACAGCAATAAAGCCGTTGACAGAGCAAAAGCAGTGTCCAGGGACTTGGCCCGGTCCTGAACAGTGATCACCCGCTCACCCTTCTTAAAATCGGGAGACCACGGCTCCGCTTCCCCAAACAGCTCCACAACAGCTTTTCCCGTCTCTTTTCTCTCCTTCTCCCTTTTCTCTTTCTCCTTCCCCTTCCCTTTGTCCTTTGGAGGGGAGCCCCCGACCTTTTTCAACCTTTTTAGGGGAGGTTGAGATGCCACTTTGGGGATCGGAGTGACCTCCTCCATCAGTTCGGCGACCAAATTGGCCGGGGCGGTTGCTGCGACGGTTACCTTCCTCTTCGGCCCACCGAGAGTGAGGAACTCGGTAAGGTCGGCAGTAGGAACCTTCTTCTGCGCCATCTCCGCAAGTTCTTCAAAAATGGAAAAGTCTATGGAGGATGAAGAAGATGAAGAAATAGAAATGGTATACCCAGGACTTGAAGGATCTGGCTCAGCAGCGGCAAGGAAAGGCAGAGCGATGGTCACTTGTCTCTCTGCTCGGGTGAATGGTAGGACAATGTCTTCCGACACATCCACTGGCGCCGAGGTAGGGGCAGCAATTCGAACACCTGACGTATCCGGACGAATGAAACTCCTATACGTCGGTATATATTTCAGGAGTATATGAGCAGCACGGCCTAGCCTCTTTTGTTCGGGCAAGCCCTCATACGCCCAGACCTTCTTCAAGTCCTCCAAGTGCACACTAGGAACGGGCCCGCGAGAAGGATTGTTAGCGATGGCATCTGCACCGAGCAGGCAAAAATAAGAGTTCGGTTATTACTAAGAAACAGTACCCGGTGATAAATAAAAACAAGCAAGTTGTGGGGGGACCTACCGGGTCGAGGGATGGTGAAGATGTCGTGCTCTTCCCGAGGACCAAACTCGAAGTCCCCCGTTATGTACAAGAAATCATCGTCAACATCCTTACCGGGGTCTGATAATTCTATAACGAGTTTCTCAGCCACCCTTTTCGCTTTGAGGTAGTATGATCCGGAGAAGTGTTTCACCATGTTGTAACAGTAAACTATATCCCAGATGCCTAGATCGGTACCCAGGATACAGTTTAGCTCAACAACCCCCATAACCACTCTAAAAACATTAGAGGATACTTACATGGGACTTACCCGGTAATGCCGAAGTACTCGCCAAAGAAGGGGATGAATTGGGAACCGAACACCCCCTTCCACTATGGCAACAAGTGGAAGGGGGAGCTTTTTCCAATTCCCTTCTCGGGAGTCATCCGAATTGGCCAGGGTGATGCCAACATCGTCCGGAACATTGTATCAACGCCGGAACTCACGTATTACCACCGGCGTCGATACTAACTTCCTAAGTTTGCCCATCTTTCTGGAGAAAACGAGAAATAAAGAGAATGAGGAGGAAGAAATGAAGGCAAACTGGGCTCAAAGTAGTAAAAGAGCAGTGAAAGGAAATACAAGATGCTTACAAGTATTTTCAACGGTGGAAGGTCGCCGATTTCTGGAAAAATACGTCGCCGGAAGTGGGAGCACAGTTCGCCGGAAATCGCAGGAACGGTTATAGAGAGGAAATTCAGAAATGGTAAAAAGCAACAAAAGCCATCCAAGCGGGTTCTTATACCCACGAGATTTGAAAAGACATGCATTAAATGTGCCGTCTGTAATCATTACGCAGTTCCCTGAAACGATGCGTGCCCACCCGTTAATCCAATCAGGGCGCGCCACGCAAGGCTCGAGGCCAGCCGTCATCAGTTATGAGAGAAGCCCAAGGGATCTGGGCAGTCTAGCTATCCCCAAATAACCGAGCAGAAGACTCCGAGTAATGGATCGCCTCCTGGAACTCCATCACTCAATACATACCCTGAATAACTCGACCACATGCACACCGTACAAACATGAATTGCCAACCGAACAAAGATTCAAAGCTCTGGCGCTTCACCGAATAGGCCAGCCGATCAAGGACTAGAGCTGGGGGCAGTTGAGGGTGGACAAAATACTCTGGGCCCGAAGGTCCAGCCCAAACACGCAGGTTCCCATACAGCCTACTCTAATAAACTAAAAGCCCGGATAACCAGTTGTTTAGGCCCTACAAGTTCGACCCACCCCATAAAGGGGCAGCCCGGACCAATGAGGCCCATGTCGGCCCCCTAAATGGAAATGATAGTTTCCATCTTGCATACGATTTGATCGGACATACAAGATGGGAACAAATCAACATCAGGGTCATAGGGATGGAAACAAATCTGAATTAAATCACATCAAGATAGGAAATAAATCCTAACTGATAGGAGGCAGAATCCTAAGAGAATTCAGCCTCCATCAATCTTGATCCCTATATAAAGAGAGGCACCCCCACACCGCCAGATATGCAATTTCCAATCCCAAAAACTCTTGCTTAGAGACCTCCCAGAGAGATATCTAACTTGAACGTCAGAGTGCCTCCCGGTCATAACCGGCCGGTAGGCGCTAACGGTGTTCTTGGAGGCTGCAGGTGTTCGGCGGCGAAACAAGAAGCGTCCAGTGAGTTCGGAAGACAAGGAATCTGGCCCATACTCTGTTCGCTCTCATCAGTATTGGGCCAGTTCATTTGGTCCTGATTGTGCCGAACAAATCCAAACAGTTTGTACCACGCACACTCATCCTACATCGGTAGGAGATAAAAAGTTAATCTTGTAAATAAATAAACTTGTGCACAACTACTATTAAATTGGGTTTTAACATTTTCGACTATATTGTTAAACTCTTTATTCAATTTATTGGGTTAGTAGTTCCCTTGCGTAGTTACAAAATGTGATAGCGAAAAAAGTGAAAATTGTGATGGGTACAGTGCTAGTTGTACTAATGGTAGTGGTGACAATAACAGTGTGATGGTGGGGAAAATATATTGTGGTGATGACGGTGGTGATAAAAGTGGCGGCAACGATAGTGGTGATGGCAATGGCAACGACGATGTTGGTGTGGTGGTGTTAGAAATGGTAGCAGTGATGTGGGTAGAGATGGTGGCGACAACAGTGGTGATGGGTTGATGGAGATGTGATGGCGATTGAACGTATTAAAATATTATAATATTTTGATTAAAAATTTTACTTTTTTAAAAAAATATTTTTCAAGTATCAAACAAATTAACACCGAAAAATAAAAAAGAAATAAAAATATTTTTTACAAACTAATTTTGCATGAACACAATATTTTTCATAGCAAAATATTTTATTTTGAAATAAATAGAACCTTAATAGTTTACATTTAGCATTTATTGTTAGGAGTGTCACATGTTCAAGTAATTAATTAGTATGGTACGTGTTTAATTCGGTATAAAAAATAGTTTAAATTCAAGTTATTAGTAATAATTTATAAATTTTATTATATATTAAACTTTATTTATATCTTTCATTGATGTGATATAAGGTATCGCGATATCCTCAACTTAAATACGTGATGCCCTCATTGCCTCGGAGCAACCCATAAGCATGCACAAGATATAGAACTCCGGAGACTTCTATTCCTCTTCAGAGCCTCTACCTCTCTATCTACACCACCAAAGAACCCTATATAGAATTCAAGTTTGGCTTTGATACCATTTGTACTGACCCAATAACTTGAATAAAAGCCTAACGACATAGTCCAAAATACTTAAGTTCAAATTATTAGTAGTAGCCCACAAGTTTTATTATATAACAGACTTAATTTATATCTTTTATCGATGTGGGATAGAATATCACATTTGAAAAAGAAGCAGTGCCGGACTTGAGTTTTATAAGGTATAAAGCGGAGTTTTAAAGTAGAGGCCACTATATATAGTTATACATATTATATATTTAAAATATAAGATCAACTAAACAAATAATGTCAAGATTAATAGGCAAAATCACCAAAAAAAAAAATATTTGTTATTACTTGTCATTATAATTACTCAAAAATATATACTATTTAAAAATTACCTTTGCATTTTTAGAAGCAAACAAATGTATTAGTTACCCTTATGACCTAGTTCTCAAAATTTTTTAGTCTCTTTTTTACCCGTTGCTTTTGTGATTTTGCCTTGAATAAACTTGACAAATGGCCCTAACTTGAATAATGTATGAGTTTTTTTTTGAAAAAAAATATTTTTAATATAAATCTTATTTTCCCAATAAGTTTATTCTAAAAATATGAACATTATTAAAGACATATATATAAAACAGGAGTTATAAAACTTTAAAGCTCGAAATGTAAAATCAACTTTTAATACCAAGCCACAAAGACGTTCACTTATTGCACCTAACTATCTCATGGATATTTATTCGAGTATTTTTCTTAATATATTATATTTATCACTGTATTTCAATTACTCACAGCACCTATATAAAAGAGGAATAAAATTATTTATGCCGTTAACTTCCGTTAAAAATAGTATTTCTTAAAATAGTCAAAAAATAAATAAATAAACAAAATTTATTCTAAAACAAGTTCAAAAATCAATATCCCACTCTAATATTATTATTGCAATTCTATTACTCACACATAAATAAATTATTGACCAATCACATAAACAAAGCTCCTAACATTGAAACCTTATTCTTGCTAAGGGCCTGTTTGTGCTAGCTTTTAAGTTAATTTTTTTGCCAAAAAATTAGTTTTTAAGATGCACTATTTGATTTTTAAAAAAAAGCTATTTAATTTTTTTTTATCTCTTAATTCAATGAAAAAGGCCAATACATATTCTAAGCACTCTAATTTTTTTTTTCAAACAAAATTACTATAATATTCTTATATAAAAAATCAACTCTACTCACAAGAATAAAAAATTGTGCCAATATTCTAAATACTACAATTTAAAAGGTATAAATAAGGGCATTTTAGATATTTTAATAAAAAATAAAATATTAAAAAGGATATTACAAAAAATTATTCCAAACACTATTACTTTTTTTATTCCTCTTGTTTACAAAAAGTTAAATATCTTAAAAGCCAGAATTAAAAGTTATCACAAACAGGCATTGAAACTTACAAAAGAAAATACAATTTTTATTAGGATAAATTACACTGACTTCCCTTGAGATTTCTGACAAAAATAGATAGACTCCATGTGATTTCTGAAACGGCACTAACCTCCCATATAGTTTAGTTTTTACATCAAATTAGTCAAATCGTCAAATTTCTGCTACTACTTAACGGAACACACCAAAATCCCCTTCAAACCACCACCTTCAGTGAAGGTGGTTTTGGTGGTGAGAGAAGATAGAGAGAGAGAAGGCAGAGAGCAGAGAGAGAGAGAGGGGAGAGAGTAGAGAGACCGAAGGCTGGCGGCGGTGAGGGCGGTGATGGGGTTGCTGGTGGCGACGACAGGCGTGGACGGCGGTGGCAGTGCCAGCGAATAGAGGCCGCGTTTCCCTGAACCAAAAGTTGATAAGCTTCTTTTTTCTCCAAAAAGCTTCGAACAGAAGCTCACAGAAGAGAAACGCAACGCCGGCGCACCGCACCAGCTGCACTTACTGCCGTTCACTCCCATCACGACCACCAGCCACCAGACACACCACCTCTGGCTTCTCAGCTTCTAGTTCAGAGAAATGCGGCCTCCATCCGCCGGCATCGCCACCGCCGTCATGCCTGTCGTCGCCGCCCTCACCGCCGCCAGCCTTCAGTCTCTCTGCTCTCTCTTCTCTCTCCCCTCTCTGCCATCTCTCTATGCTCTCTCTGCTCTTTGCCCTTTCTCTCTCTCTCTCTCTATCCTCTCTCACTACCAAAATCACCCTCACTGGCGGTGATGGTTTTCAGAGGTGATTTTGGTAAATTTCCGTTAAGTAGTAACGAAAATTTAATGATTGGACTAATTTGATTCAAAAATTAAACCAAATGAGAGGTTAGTGTGGTTTTAGAAATCACATGGAGTGTTTGTTTTTATCAGAAATCTCAAAGAGATCAATATAATTTATCATTTTTATTAATAAATGAAATCATAATATAATTTTTTTTTTAAAATTATTGAACCAACCCGTCAAATCAAACTCGGCGGGTTATATTGTTCGGAGCAAACCAGGTGAATCATAATGGCCGACGGGCTGAACCCGTTAAAGTCCGATCCGGAAGCCTTCGTGTACGCCCCCATGTTATGGAACACCATCCAGTCGTCAACTTCCAATTCCGGCAACTGCCGCTGCGTCGCCACCGTGTCCATGGAGTCGCACGTCGGCCCAAACACCGTCGAACGATGGGTTTTCCCGCCTCGACACGTCGGGTCGCCGCCGTTCGACCCGCAGGCGAACGGAGTCGGGTTGGCCGGCGCAGTATTGCGCAGAAGACGATTCATCGACCCGTAAACGCCGTCGTTTATCCAGCACTCCCGCAGCTCTCCCCTCACCCGCTTTCCGATGATGGCGGCCGCCAACGTGAACGGCGGCTGGGCGAAGAACCGGCCCGGCTCTGTAATGACCATCAGGTCCGGTTCATTTCCGAAGAACTCTTGGAGGGCCGATTCAATGGCTGTGGCGAAGCCCTCAAATTGCGGCGAAGCTTTGAACCCGCCGCCGATGTTAAGCACGTGCATCCGAGGCAGACCTGTTGGACATTAAAATCTTCAGTAATAATTTTATTGTCTAGAAATAAAACAATATTAAGTTCCCATTTGGAATAATTGCTTATTTATTTTATTTTATTTTATTTTTTTATTTTTATTTTTAATAAATTTTTATATTATTTAATTAAATTATTATAAATTTTTATTTTTATTGAGACAAACCGAAAAAAATAAATTTTTCATCAAAATATAAAAAAATTAGAAAAGACAATAATTTAAAATAGCCAATAAACTAAAATTTTGTTACTTATTTTCGTTTTTAGTGAATTTATATTATTTTTTGATTAAAATTTTTTATTTTTTATTTATCACATCAGAACCATTCGAAAAAAAAATAAAAAAAATTAGTTGAAAAGATGTAAAAAGTTTATTAAAAACAAAAAAAAATAGAAGTTATGAAATTTAGCTCAAACAGAGTCTAAGTATTTTGAGTCAACTATTTCTCAACATGTGTAGATTTTTTTAAATAAAAAGTATATCTATTCTAACATATAATTCAAGTGTTGGCAAGTTTTTATCATTTAGAATCTATATTTACTTGTAAAATATGAATAGATTCCATACAAAATTGGTCATGAAATAAGATAAAATTATATAAAATAGGGTCAAGTTAATTATTGTTCACTGGACTTTGGATAATTAAATAACGAGAACAAAAATATCAATATTAATACACTTTTAAAGGTAATATTTATCACTTTCACAACTATTAAATAATACTATTAGTCATAATTAATTTGTAACACAATAATATTAATAGAAATAAACCTAATTTATTTACAGAACCGTTATTTATTGATTAAATTATTAATAATATAATTATTTTGTACAACTAATATGAAGATTATGCTATTAATCACTTTATTTAAACTTGGAACAAATACCAATAATTATACAAATAATTTTGATTTTAAGTTAAAATAATAAATAATAATTAAAATAATAGTCTCCTTAGGGATAATTGCATTTTTGCTTTTTAGTGAACTTTTTCTTATTATTAAGTTAAATTATTATATTTTTTGACTGATTTTGATTGAATAAGCTGAAAAAATAATTTTTTGATAAAAATATAATAATAGTAACAATAATAAAAATAAACCAAATAAGTTAACATGCTAAATTTTATCTTAATATTTTTTTAGTGAGTTTTTTTTATCATGTAATTAAATTTTTAGGTAAATTGCACCTAAACTCCCTGTATTCATTTAAAATAATATTGTCTTCTATCTTAATTATTGAAATATTACTATTCTCTCTTATTTTATAAAATAAGTAACAATTTACCATTTTCATTAGTCAACCATTAATTAACTTAACAAAAATGCATAAAATCAACAAAAAAATTAAGTAAAAATATTAATTTTACCCTTCTATACACAATTCCCACGTACAACCACATTTCAATCCTTACCACCCTCCACCAAACAGTACCACGCCGAAACCCCCTTCCCCCTAGAAAGAATTATCAACACAAAAATCGAAGGGTTCTGATTCTTCCAATAAACCAAGAGAAAGAGATCGAGATCAAGAAAACCCTAAAAAGCTATGAAAAGATATTGATGATGATTGACGGCGAGAGAAGTCCAGTACGGCATAACGGCAAAGAGGATCTTCTCCCTCACATGGGGGACTTCATTGTTGTTGGCCATTCGGCCTCTATTGACAACGACTTTGCCTTTTTCGATCAACTTTTTCAAAGATCATACAACAATACCGAGTCGGGTCGCCGCGTCAAAGATAGTTTTGGCCATGGCTATGGCGCTTCTATAAGCGCTCTGGTCGGTCGTCTCACTTCCGACGTGAAACGACACCCCATGCACGACGACGTCCGCTTCTCCAGCCGCCGCAAGTAGTGGCTCAAACTCCTCCGGCAGCGCGCCGTATTTCGACCCGAGCGGCCGCGGCGATGCACTGTCGTCCACCTTGATTCGAAGCAGCAACCCGCATTTCGGGTGCCACTTTCGGATCTTCTCGACCTCCCCTCTCGAATCGAAGGTCGCGAGTTTCACGCCGACGCTCGCCGCGTACTTGATGTGCGACTCCGCTTTGCACGGGTTGGCGTAAACGATCCGACCCGGATCGACCCCGAGGGACAAAACGGACTCGATCTCGGCCCGGCTGGCGCAGTCGAAGCCGGAGCCGAGAGCCGCCATGGCACCGAGGAATGAAGGGTCGGGATTGCATTTGACTGCGTAGAAAGGACGGACGGTGGGGAGGTTGCGAGTCCATTGGTCCATGAGGGACGCCAGCGCACCCAAGTCCAGCACGTAGAAGGGTTCCTTCAAATCTGGATCGTTGAAGATGATGGATTTTATGAAATTCATGAGCCCATGTTTGGGCAGATCCGTTACGGTTTTCCCCATCACACCTGGTGCGTCGGAAAAGGCATAGAGGCTCACAGGAATTGAACCCATTGTAGTTTGTCACTCACAATTGCAAGCTCAACTATACATATGCATATATATAGTTGTAAGTCTCGTATTCGTATTCGTATAGTATCTTATTGTATTGAATGGCATTAGTTAATAAATATTATTTTCGATATTGATTGGTATTAGTATAAAAAAATTTCAAATACATACCAATCTAAGGGTCGTCAACGGGCCAAGTCAAGTTGAACTAACTCGCGTAAGTAGTGTCTAAGCCTATTCACGGGTTATGCCCGACAGACTTTTTTTGTGACGAATCAGACTTGAACTTAAATAGTTAAGTCTTTGTCGTACTCGACGAGTTTAGCCAAACTAGGCCACTAGGCGAGCCTAGGCACTAAACTCCAACAGTCCAGCATAATTTTATTATGCTATTGATTTTATTTATTAAAAAATATTATGCTATTAATTTTATTTATATTTTTTTGATTGAATTCATTCACTATGTACAATTTATTAAGTTTGTTATTCAAAAAATATTATGCTAATGAGTTTGTTATTCAATAAATTAACTTGTCACGTAGGTAAAAATATCCAACACAACTT
>JAULJZ010083601.1:0-12572 GCA_032270985.1 Heliamphora pulchella
GCATACATTTGAGAAATTCTATTAAAGAACTAATGATGATTAGTAGAGGCCAACCTTATGGTTGGGTGAACAGGGTGCCTAATACCTTTCCCGATTCGTACCTTAGCCCCCGAACCCTTTTATCTGGTTAAACGTTTTAAAGATCAGTAACCATTTTTATTTTTCTTAGTTTTTCTCAAAAACTAAGTGGCGACTCTATTTTCAACAAAAAATAGTTTTTAAAATTTGATTTTCAAGGTGTTAAAATATTTTCTAAACATTTTTGAATTTTTTTATTTTTGAAATATTTTCAAAACCCCTAAATCCCAACGCCACAGTATTTTTTGGCGACTCTACTGGGGACTGATTTATAAAATCAAATAAGAGGGCTAGACTTGAAAATATCATTGGTTCTTAATAAAAATTTCTCATTTGCATTCTCACATGCATATGCATTATTATTCAAAACCCCCTACCTGGTCGACCCGATGCCTTGAACGTTCATTCGTTTCGAAAATTGTTGGGAAGACGGGCAACCTTTACTGACTGTACGTTATCATAGGTGCAGTAAAAGAGTTCGGGCGTACTATTTGACCATGTCCTGCACCACTCCAAGCATAGAAGATATATGCCTGACTCTATTGAGAAGGTACCCTATTTGATTGATCAAAATTGGTCTTTCGTATATAGTAAACTTAGAACTTTCCATTGGGTGCTACTAACCCTAGTAGGATTATGTGTTTTCTTCATTGTATATTTTTTTTGCGTATTGTTAGGATTGTTTATTCGGGCTTAAGCTAGTTCCTCTTCCGGCTTTGGCCCAAATTTTCTCTTGTCCTTTGATTAGGTTAGCTTTTCACCTTCGGTCTCTTACCTGAGCTTTGCTTTCACCATGTTTGGTTTCCACGCCATAATTTTCCTCTCAGAGTCATACCCGTGTTTCATTTTAAAACCTCTAGGATAGTTTCTCTCTCCCTCGGGTTCTTCCCGGGTTGTTGGTTCCCTCCGCCTTTTTTTAGCTCATTTCCTTTAGATCCTTGTTATACCTACGTGAGTTAGTTTCTACCGTTATGCTACCCATTTTTCCTTAGAATATTTAGGTCAAATCGGTCCTCTCAGCCTAGCTCTCTTTTCTTGCTGGAGTGCTGCCCATTTCTTCACCCGAGTTTAGTCAAGCATGTTCAGTGGTTATGCTGCCAGTATGAGCCTGGCAGGGGCATTATTATAGCCTCTGTGATTATTTGCTTAAGATTTGCTATTTCAGGTATGCCTGGCTCTATTCAGAAGGTACCCTGTTCGATTGATCAAAATTGGTCTTTTGTATATAGTAAACTTAGAACTTTCCATTGGGTGCTACTAACCCTAGTAGGATTATGTATTTTTTTCATTGTATATTTTTTTTGCGTATTGTTAGGATTGTTTATTTGGGCTTAAGCTAGTTTCTCTTCCGGCTTCGGCCCAAATTTTCTCTTGTTCTTTGATTAAGTTAGCTTTTCACCTTCGGTCTCTTGCCTGAGCTTTGCTTTCATCATGTTTGGTTTCCACGCCATAATTTTCCTCTCAGAGTCATACCCGTGTTTCATTTTAAAACCTTTAGGATAGTTTCTCTCTCCTTCGGGTTCTTCCCGGGTTGTTGGTTCCCTCCGCCTTTTTTAGGCTCGTTTCTTTTAGATCCTTATTATACCTATGTGAGCTAGTTTCTACTATTATATTGCCTATTTTTTCTTAGAATTTTTAGGTCAAATCAGTCCTCTCAGCCTAGCTCTCTTTTCTTGCTGGAGTGCTGCCCATTTCTTCACCCAAGTTTAGTCAAGCATGTTCAGTGGTTATGCTGCCAGTATGAGCCTGGCAGGGACATTATTATAGCCTCTGTGATTATTTGCTTAAGATTTGCTATTTCAGGTATCGAGTATGTTTGCTATCTATCGTCAGATTCTCATCCGGGAAGTGTTTGATACTAGTTATTCTGCTCATCGCGCCTCATTGCGAATAGTAACCACATCGACTGACTCCATGCCACAGCTGTTTTACTTAATGGCAACGGCGTGGGGGCCGGCTAACCAAAATACTTAGCCACCCTTATCCGGGCCGACAATTCCCATCTTAAGATGCGTGATGCCTTCGCCGGTGTCAACCCAAAGTCTAAGAGAATTCAAGAGACGTTCACATTATACAAAGTACTAAGATGAGGGATTTATGACAATCATAATTGGGCTCTCTCCGAATTCCCACCGTAGTGGAATTAGGTCAGCCAAATTAGGCTGTCTCCGAATTACCCAAAGTCCAAGCTATCGAAATCAAAATGCTGGCGACGAACCCATGGTGTCCAATAATATTCATAAACCATTTCAAACATCGGGGACGCACCCAGGGTGTATAAACTAATTTTTGTAACACTGGGGACGCACCCAGGGTGTACAAGGGGAATACATCTCAAAATATTTTCAAAAAAAAAATGGCAACCAGGGACGCCCTAGACTTAGAACCAAGAAAAATAATCTCAACACAGTCTATCCCAATAACAATTTGCACAGATGGACTCCAACACGCTAGGATGCAAATGACAATGTTCATAATATGTACAATTGATCTCAAGTGCAACGATTTATAGCATGGCATTAACATGGCAAGATTCATGGTACAACGTGCAAAGCATAAGGTACAAGTATGTAAAACACAAACCACAATTCTCAAGATATGATTCAAATATGATAGCATGGGTTCTAAATCATCATACATTCATTTAGAAATATTAATCGACTAATTCAAATAAGTCACCATACGAAAACTCGGGTCTCATAGCAAAGGGAACTTGAATCATACTTAGCAACTTTTAAGGTTAAAACCAAGTATTAAATTAAAAGGGGCGACAAAGTTTTGGGGCATCTAGACTTGTAATCAAGTTATGATTTTTATACGCCATTTAGATAAAAATATTTCCTACAACTCTCATATTTAACACCAAGGCCAAATCTTAAGGCAAATGGGTAAACATTTCATATTAAGCAAAAATGGTTCAGCACTTTTTTCAAAATTTTACCAAAATTAGACTTTTGTTGATCTCGATTTTGGGGTATCAAATGAAGTCCAAATAAGTCCATTTTTGTAGTATGCTCTAGTTTAACATGTCCACTACAAGTTTCATGTTTAGAGTTAAGAGTAGTTGTCTGAAACAAGTTAGACTTTTTGGCCATTTTAAAAAATAGGTTCTGTCAGCCGCCAAAACTCAACAGAGCTGGTTTTGGATAGAGGGTTTAAAACTATTTTGGGGTATCATACCGAGGATTTAAGGTTTGATTTTTGGGTATCAAGTACTTCAATATGTTATCTACAATATTTATGTAAACCACTTTTGTAATAGGTCACTAAAAATAGTTGTTTTGGGTTATATAAAAATATGTGACAGAATGTTCCTCGAGAGCTTAAATTCAACAAAGAATTTAAAAGGGGTTTGACCTGTCAAAACTCAATATTTTGTTCTCCTTTTTGGTGGATAGATAGATATACATGTTATCTACAACTTTCATGTTTTGATCAAAGTTCGAATCTCAATTTAAATTAGGGTTTTCAAGTCGGTAGTGTTGGCTGGTCGGAAAACTTTAGTAAAATTGCAATATCTTGAGTTCTGATTATGAAAATATGTTGACACCAATTTTGGATGAAAGATAACACAAAAATCTAACTCACATAAAAATCATACTTAAATCAATTTTCTACATTGAGTTATGGCATTTCAAATCTCAGGGCAGAAACATCAAAATTTTCAAAAATTAAGCCTCTTAGGATTCAAGTCCTCTACTTATGTCATGCCAAGTTTTTGTTCCATTTTTTTACATGCTTGTATTTTAGACTTTAATATCAAGACTCCAGGACATTTAGATGCCATCAAACTCAAAGATAACAACACACAACAACATCTCATATCATTCACAAACATAACAGCTCCTAAATTCCAACTACGACGCCTTTTCGATTTTGATTTCGATTTTTGATTTTTGAAGTGTTATAGGGGTGTGTTGGGGGATATTTTGAGGTATCTTAGTTACAAGATTTAGAGATTTTACTTACTTATTTGAGATCCTAGAAATGGTGGATGATTTGTAGGACTTAGCTTTTTGATTCCATTGTCTCCAAAAACATTTTTCTTCGAACTTTCCTTCTTCCTTCCCTTCTTTCTTCTCTCAAACTCACCCAAGCTCTCAACAACACTTTGAATCTGGTTTCCTCCCTCTCTTGCACGAAATTATGAAGGGAAAAAGATGGTGTTTGGCTTGGTTTATATAAGAGAAGGTTAGGGAACATATGGGAGACAAAAAGTACAAAAAAAATCATTTTTCTTCATTTTAATAAAGGAGACTTGAGTTTGATTTGAGTTGATGTAAGTTTTGATGGCTAAAATTTAGATATGGGGAAGCTAAATGTAGTTAGGTGGCTGTTTGGGGGACAAAAATCCGATCCCCCATCAATTAAGAGGTTTGTCTTGGTTTTCATGCTCCTATTATGCAAGAAAATGAATTAAAAATTAAATTGATGTATCTTTTTGACGTTTTTTCCCATTGAGACTTATTATTTTAATATGTTTATAAGAAATATAGTATTTCCATGTATTACCATAGTTTTCATTGCAATTGATTAAATAGATGTAATTTTTTAAGTCAAATTAAGCTATTTTGGCAATATGTGATTTTTTGACTTATTTTGTTGTGTATGGACTTTAATAATGATTTGTTTGCTTTTGTTGATCTAAAACACTATATTATTATGTATATTACTTGTTCAACAAGTATTGGATCAGCATAATACTTAATTTAATAAATTTCTCATCATTTAAAACTAAAAAAAAAAGAAAAAAGTCATTTTTTGGCACGCTTCCCAAGGTGGTCGGCCACTAAGGGGTATTTTGGGCATTTTTGATGTTATTTTGTCTTTTATCACTTAATTATACTTAAATCCTTGATTTAAGATATCCATATATCAAAATTTGAGTTTTTAAGGCTTTTTGTTGTATTTGGGGCAAAATGGTTATTTTACTCTATTTATGAGAAATTTTGATTTTTAATTCATTATTTCATGATATTTAATTCATTTAGAATGTTAGGAGACTCTCCGGGTGTTAAGGTTTTGGTCCCTGTGTTTTAGACCTTTTTAAAATTTTCAGGCCGAACTTGGGGTTTTCGATTCGAGTTAGGGTTTTGAACCTCTTCCATATTCTATGGCCTCGTGGAATATCCGTCACTAACACTTAGGGTTTGGGCTGGGTCTTTACATGGGTTGTTATCAACCGGATTGTTACAACTAGAGTCTTATCAGGTCGTTACACCGTAAGCAAGACATGCCTATTAAAACTCTGTACTACAGTCGTACTGATAGTTTGTCCAGTTCCATATAAACTGTGAACCAAACTTGTATTCTACAACAATCTATAATCTGATCTTCTGTGTGCAGGTCGTACTCTACACACCAGATTAAATATTGTATAGAATAAATGACAACTATGCATAACATTAAAAAAAAAGTTTTACATACATTACTCATTAAGATTCTTATAAAATGAAAAAATAATTTTATTAAAATAAAATTAAATACTAAAATCAAAAAATAAATTCATAATTTTTAGTATACAACCCTGACACATTCCACATACATTCTGATGCTTTTATGACACATTCGGTTCTTTCGGGCCTGCGTGCCTCAGTTTCACTTGATGATGGGCCAGGGTGCCCCTGCTACACTTTTAGATACACTTGGGCCTTCGTGCCTTTTACCTTTCTGTTCATATGATTGTGCTTACATGGTTTAGCTTATATTATTGCTTAAACTGTTTTAGACGTATGATTCATGAAACAGGTCTCGAATCACACTTTAACTTATGAAAACCTTACTTTTATTCTCAACAAAATGAAAGTCTTTTCTGGGGGTAATAAACAACAGAAAAGAGATCACGAAACATAAGAGATGCAAAAAGCGTACAAAAAGGGTGCACCCGCAACCTATGAATGTTGCGGTTACAGGATTTCGGTCGCAAGGAAGTACAAGGGACGACGTGGTTGCAAGGATTTGAAGGTTGCGACCTTGTACTGGATGTTGCGGTCACACCCTCCAAGGTGGCAGTTGTAGAAATCGTTGGATTTCTTCGAGCTTTTTGATGTTCAGCCTCCTTATGCCTTATAAGTATAAATTGGGGTCTCCCATTTTCTATCACTTTCACCTCAATGGCTTCCTTTCATAGCTTACTCTCTGCATGGATATACGAGTTTTCACCCATTGAGCGTCTTAATTTCGCCTCGTTTGGTGTCAACTCTCTATTTCCTTTGATGTCCGTCAAGATCAATGAACCACTACTGAGAGCTGCTACACAATTGTGGGATTCACAATCCCATGTTTTTCGCTTTGGCCTTGAAGAATTGTGCCCCACTGTGGAAGAGTTTGCTGCTATTCTAGACCTCACCCTGAGAAAATCTGTTGTCGTGCCGACTTTCTTCCTCTCTAATCGGCATCAGATAATACAACTCAGTGGCTTATCCAAGATGGAGGTCTCTCTCTTGACATCCAACGATTGCCTCGATGTTCCTTGGATTATAGACAGATTCCGTCCTACCGGCGACCTTAGTGACCTTGGCTTTCAGTTACAGTGCCGTTATGCCTTGTGCTTCTGCCTTCTTGCTCGTTACCTCCTGGATTCTTCTGATTGACGAGTCAACTGCTCGCTAGTTGATATTGTGGGTCAGATGTGGTCGGGAAAAGACTTTGTCCCAATATTACTTGTTGAGACCCTGATTGGCCTGGACGTTGTTCATCGAGGTGTGACTACTACTTTTGCTAGCAGCTCCTTACTTCTTCAGGTAAACTCAAGGCCTTCCTTTTCCATTCCTCTTGATGGTCCTCTATTAACACATTTTTCAAATTTTTAATAAGAACATTTTATACATTATTAAATTTTATTTTACTATCATAAATTCAAACTAATTAATGAATTTTTATTATTAATTTATTATACTACCAATTAAACACATTATAATATATACATTTTTAAATAGGGGTCCTATATTAAGATTTGTAGAAAGATTAGTTCTATTCTAAATAATTTTTTTTAAAAATTAGGTTATATTTTATATTGCTATATCTAATATGCCCCTAAACACCATCTCTGTGAAAACCCTACACCAAGCGCCACCGCCAGTTGTCATCTCTGTCAAAACCCTATACCAATCGCCGTCGCCAGTTGTCAACAACCTCCGAAGTCGTCGCCACTGCCACCAGTCGTCATCACCTCCGCCGTCGATGCCTTATGCCCTCATCATCGAAACCCTAGCCGTTGAAACCCTAACCCGTTTCCTCTCACTTTCGATCTTTGGGTTACCCCCTCTCGCCAAAACCCTAGCCACGTCTCGCCAAAACCCTAGGCCCTCGCAAAAACCCTAGCCACCACACTTTGCAGCGTTGACCATCAGTGACCTCACATCTACTATCGACCGTTGACCATCAAACCTCTATCGTCGACCTTTTTTCTTACATCACTGACGATCGATAATCGAAATTGTTGACCATCAATTGCAGGATTTCCGGTCAACACTATTAAATTGAGAAATTCATCAATTTTGAAAAATTCAATTGAGAAATTTCTACTTTTTTTTAAACTGAGAAATTTTTCTGTTTCAATATAAATAAAAATTGAGAAGTTAAGAAACTTTCCGTGTAACAATCGAAACTTTATTTTAGAAAAAATTATTTTAATAAAAATTCACAATTAAATTCTCAGTAAAATATATAGTTAATAGAGAAATCTCTCAGTTAAAAGGAAAGATCTTAAATCATTCCCCTATTTTGACAGAAAAGTCTTGTACTTAAAAATTTTCCAGTTAAATTTCTAAATCGTTGTCTCTTGTCAAGCTCTAGATCACCTTGCCACAAATCCTAGGCCCTCGTCGTTGTCGCCTGTGGCTGAAACCCCATTGCCACACTTTCCTTTTCTCACCGAAACCCTAAGCCCTCGTCCATCGTCGAAACCCTAAGCCCTCATCCATCGTGGAAACCCCGTCGCCATGTTGCCCTAGTCATCCCTCTCATTTCCCCCTCGCTGAAACCCCGATTTTTCCTTCGTTGAAATCCTATGGTGACAACGACCTCAGGAGTCGTTGTTGCTACCACTTTTTCGAAATCCTAGAAGCTTCTTTTATCTCTCGCGCAAAATCAAATGGCAAAATTATCATAAGAATATCTTCTATTTAAAAAGTAAGACCTGACATTAAAAACTTTTTAGCATTAGAATTAATTTTTACAAACCATTTAAAAATGACTAAAGATTTATTAACCCTATGGTGGAGATATAACAAATTAGACTATTAAGGCTTGATTGGTAACTTTAGCTTTTTGGCTGAAAATGCTAAAAAAGTCAAAGATATTCATTTGGCAAAAAAAGAAAAACTAAAAAATCAAAAAGTTAAATCGACACATAAATTCTCAAAATATTCTACTCACCCTATGTTTGGCCTAGCTTTTTTTAAAGGCTTTTTGCTTAAAAACCTTTAAAAAAGTTTACTTGCTTGACCTCAGTAAGCTTTTTCTATATGCTTTTACATTGACTTTTTTATAAAAAAAGTCAAAAAGCCATAAAACTTAAAAAAATAGTTAGTCCAAACACAAGTTCAAACTTCCACAATTTTTAAAATGCAATAATATTTTTATTCATAAATTATTTACTATCACTACTAATTACATATAATTGTTAATATCAAATACATAGAAAAATAAAATTATCTGCTTTAAATAAAAAGTAAAAAAAAAATAATTTTTTACCTAAATAATTAACTTAAAAAAATCTAGGTTAAAAATTAAAACAAGTTACTTTTAAAATTCAATTTAGCGTTTTAGCTAAAAATATAAAAAAAAAAAAAATAAAATAACATAAAAGCTAAATTTTAATTGGGGCCTTAATCTAATTTACAAATTATTCAAGACAAATTACAGAACTGCTTGCCTACCTCTAAAAGGTGCGGCGAATAGTATCAAAGCGAGAGGAGAGCAAGCCTGCAGGCTCTAGAAACCATACCTCCGAAAACGTCCACCGCCGCTGGGCCGAGACGCAGCACCCCCAGGGCCACCGCTAGGAAATCCACACCTATAGTCGCCGCCACCAAATCCGCCACCAAATCCGCCGCCGATGCTTCTCCCGAAACTACTCCACCTTCCGTCGCAACCACTGCCACCACCACATCCCCAGAACCAATCCCCTCCCTCACCACCACTAAGATTGGAGCCACTCCTGAATCGTCCCCTAAAACCACCTCTAAATCCGAAGCCAATGAAGTTCCGGCCACAACCAACCCAGAAACCACACCTTTAACCTCTCCTGACACTCGCAAAAACGTCCGTAAATTTACTACCAAAGCAATCGTTTCTAAAGCATCTTCGGAAGAGTTGTCGGAGGTTCCGGCGACCGCAGTCCGTGAAACTACCTCTGATCCGATCACAGAGACTGCCTTTATGGCAAGGTCCGAATCGGCTCTATCTGAAACCTTTTCGGGGAAGGTAAATGAGGCAAACGTTAAAAATAGTGAAGAAAGTAAAGAACCAATTGCGCAAAATGAAACCCTAGCTGAGACGGCCTGTGAAACCACTGCGATTGAAGCTTCTGTGCCTGACACTGTCGGCGAAAATGGTCAAGAAAGTGGCTCTAAACCCGTCCGAGATGGTGGGACGAAGACAGGGCTGAGAACTGTGGTGAAAAAGACAGTGAGGGTAGTGAAGAAGGTCGTGAAGAAGAAGGTGCCCAAAATTGGGCAAAAGGGTCGGGCTGCTTGTTCAAGTGAAGAATTAGGGAGAGTGGAAATGGTGGATAATGGACATGAAAATGCTGACGCGACTGCTGACGCTAGTGTTTTGGATGCAATGGAAGTTGAGAACCATAATTCTCTCGAGTCCGATTCATTGGAAGAGTCGAATCTTAAGTGTGAACCCATTGATTCTGTCTCAATGGAACTCGATAATCCTAGTTCTCATGTTGTTTCGACAGAGGCTGAAAATCCCTGCTCTGACCCTTGTGCTTCTATTCCATTGGTTGTTGAGAACTATGCTTCTAGTATTCTTGGTTCAGTGCAAGTTGGAAATCCAGAGGAGCCCGAGGCTGGTGCAGGAAAGGAGAACAATTCTATGAATGAAATATTATCCGAAGGTCCGGTTTTAGACATTGTTAAGGCTAAGAACACAAGGAATGAAGGTGAGCTGGCTGTTTCCACAACTGAAACTCACTTAGGAGATCAAAATGTGGGATTAGTTGAAAACCAGATTGATGAATTTGAACCTGCGAATGTGGACTCTAGAGGTGGTGGGGGCAGGGGAGCGAAAGAAGAGGTTGAGAAGTTTGATGTTGGTGATTTGAAGGGGGAAATTGGGATAGGCGATGGAGTAGTGTTGAGTGGGGAAATGGAGGCGTTGCAGCGGCGAAAGAGACGGAAAACTGAGATTTTTGTTGGAGGTTTAGACAAGGATGCAAAGGAGGAAGATATCAGGAAAGTTTTTCAAGAGGTGGGAGACATTATGGATGTGAGGTTGGTGATGAATGATAAAACGGGTAAGAATAAAGGTTTTGCATTTGTGCGGTATGTTTCAGCTGCTGATGCTAACAAGGCATTGGCAAAATTTGCTAATGTTGAGGTAAACACTTTTTTTTTTCCCTTTTAGCGCAAGTGTGTGGTATTTCAATTGGTGTGTTATTGTTTATTGCTTAATTTTTATTACATGAAGCTTGAATATCTTCACCGTAGTGTGTATTTAAGATGCTTCCTTTCTCCAGTAGGACAACCAACCAGCCATAGGTTTGGGGTGATGAAGTAATAAGGCAGGCCTTTCATCACCCGAGCAAATCAATTGGTTCAAAGTGGTAGCATTAGCTTGCTATATTTTTTGCATGACTCCTTGTAAAATCTTGTTCCAAAAGTTTTTAACATTTGAAATTGCATCAGCCACAAGTTGGTGTTCCTTATTAGGGAAATTGTAGGCCACGACTCATCTCAATCAATTTTTGGACTATTTATGTTTTATTAATTCTCTGTTGTTTGTGTCGATTTAACATAACAGTATGCTACCTTAGGACACGTGGTTTCGCATAGTAAGAGTGGCGTGCTTGCACAAGATGTGTGTTATTAGTTAAAGTGTTCATAAATTAACTTTAGGGTTTTTAGAGACAGAGAAGAGAAGACAATGAGAAAAAATTATGGTATTAGGAACCTAATCAGTTCCCTCTCCATGTCACCTATTTATATAAAATGAATATACGACACAATGATCAAAATACCCTTAATACAGAAAATAAAGACTCTAACACTCCCCCTCAAGGTAGAACATAGAGATCAAATATGCCCACCTTGGGAGACAAGTGAAAAAAAGACAAACGAGACAAGGGTTTGGTGAAGATATCACCAAGCTGATCTTCCGAACGAATGTAGAGAGTGACAATCTGTTTTTGCAACAACATGTCCCAGATGAAGTGACAATCATCTTCAATATGTTTGGTCCACTTATGAAAGACTGGATTATTTGCAATAAAAATCGCGGCCTGATTATTACAAAATATTTGCATTGGGGCAGGAGGAGTAAGCCCAAAATCAACTAGAAGTGAGTGGACCCACAACATCTCGAAGGCAGTATGGGCCATAGCACGATACTCTGCCTCAGCACTCGA
The DNA here is from genome assembly GCA_032270985.1 of Heliamphora pulchella. Taxonomy (NCBI): domain Eukaryota; kingdom Viridiplantae; phylum Streptophyta; class Magnoliopsida; order Ericales; family Sarraceniaceae; genus Heliamphora; species Heliamphora pulchella. The sequence continues at coordinate 11,660 of JAULJZ010083601.1, forward strand.
GCGAGCGACCACAGATTGCTTTTTACTCCGCCAGGTGATAAGATTTCCACCAACGAAAATACAGTATCCCGATGTCGACTGCTGATCAGAGCGACTACCAGCCCAATCAGCATTACTAAAGCCAGCAATAGATAAATTGGTCGCTCGGCGATATAAGAGGCCGTGACCAGGAGCATGCTTCAAATACTGCAAGATACAACAAACGGCATCATAATGAGGCTGGCGAGGAGAATGCATAAATTGACTAACCTCCCAAACAACATATGTAATGTCGAGGCGAGTTACTGTGAGATAAATGAGTTTACAAACCAAACGACGATAGCGACTAACATCAGAAAGGAGAGCGCCAAACTCAGTGTCAAGTTTGACGGTGGAATCCATAGGAGTATCAGCCGGATGAGCACCAAGAAAGCCAGCCTCAAAAAGAAGGTCAAGAACGTACTTGCGTTGGGATAAAGAGATGTCGCGAGAGGAACAGGTAATCTCAATGCCAAGAAAGTAACGAAGGAGGCCCAAGTTCTTGGTATGAAATTGTTTAGCCAAATACCATTTTAATGCGGCAATACCATCTGAGTTATCGCCGGAAATAATAATGTCATCAATATAAACGATCAACCCAATAGTACCAGACGAAGAATGATGAACAAATACAGAGTGATCGGATGAAGATCGTCGAAAACCATACTCAAGGACAACATAACTGAAGCGGTTAAACCAGGCACAAAGAGATTGCTTCGGACCATAGAGAGCTTTGCGTAAGTGACAAACAAAATTCTCACTGCCAAGTACAACATTGCCAGGGGTTGAGCCATATAGACTTCTTTCTGGAGGTCACCCTGAAGAAAGGCGTTATTAATATCAAGTTAATATAAAGGCTAAGAACGACTAACAACAACTGAAAGGAGAATGCGAA
>JAULJZ010083612.1:0-12572 GCA_032270985.1 Heliamphora pulchella
TGAGAATCAATACCATTGAATGGTTATTGATTCTCCTGTAACCCCCTCCATGATAGAATGTCTATATAAGCTGTCATTCCATTCAGTTTTCTGAGAGAGAGAAAGAGAGAAATACAGTAACAAGGTAAGAACCAAAGGAGAGATACAGACAGATTCCAAAGCTGCAGGAGTAAGAGAGAGAAAGACAAACGGGGTACGTTCGTAGCTGGTCCTTGGTGGTGTTCCAATGATCGTGTCAACCGTTTTATCTTGGGAGAGTGACGCTGGTAAAAAACCTACAATACCCTCGGTAGACGGTGAATCATTTTTAAGGAAACTGCGTTTGCAGGACTCGATTTGCATATTCTGTTCATGTTAATTTATGTATTTCGTTTTCTGTAAATTCTGCTTATTGTAATTGTTAAAAGTTAATAAAAATGTATTTTTTGGATCACCGAGTATGTATATTTTATTGTGGCGTTAGATTTCTCCCAACAATCTTAAGAATGAGATTGTTCTCCAACAATTTTTTCTTTGATTTTTGAAAAAAAATGGAAATTAATATTTTTTAATTAACAAAACAAAACAAAAGCTAAAATTTTACGAGACAACCCGAATTATCTTTTAAGCTTCTGTTTGGCATCTCTAAAAAATTATTATTTTTTATTGTTGTAAAAATTTATTTTTTAAGCTGTAATGTTTGACACGTCTAAAAAAATCACTAACCTTTTTTTCTGTATTTTTTTAAGAAATTTTTAATACATATCTAAAACACTATTTTTTAGTGAAAAGACTATAATACTTTGTCTTCCTCTTCGTCTTCACGCTTATGTATATTTTTTAGTCTCTTCTCGGTGACTGTGTGTGTGTGTGTTGTGTGTGTGTGTAAATATAATCATAAAAAAAATTTGAACAGATAACGGACCTATTTATGACGCACACTTTTGGATGGAAGATTGGCTGTTGTTGCAGCGGGGAAAATTTGCTAATGGTGATTGAAATTTTATGTCGTAATTGGCACTTTTATATATATATATATATATATATGTTTGCTACTGAAGCCTTTGTTTTACTAACAAAAGAATTCTAATGTTATAAGTAGTCTAATTTGAATAGGGAACAAATTGTTATATTTATATTTAAAATAAATTTTAATTAATATTATAAAAAATAGTTACTTTCATCACCTCACTTTTCTTCCATATCCTCCCAATTTTGGAGGGGAACAAAACCTCTCAAAATAAGCTTTTTTTTTTCCTTACTAGCATTTCATCTACTTTCCCTCCCCTTCTTAGAATTAATTCAAGCACCATTATAACTACATTTTTCCTTCCAAACCCTTCACTTCCCTTTTAAAACCTGCAATCCAAACAAAGGCTAAGAGATGAACAGCTCGAATCATTATCGTGGGTCCACTTAACGCCCACTAAACGAAATCTTAAAAAGTTACAATTTAACTATAAAGCACGAATATGAACACGGGCACGAACATAGACACGGGACACGACGATTTCAAAGAAATCAAGATACGTACATGGCGGGAATATAGCGAAAAAACATATTTTTATTTTTTAATTATATAACTACCTAGTATCCGTAAAAAATCATTCACAATTATAATTTATAAACAACCTCATTCATCATTCTAATACTGTAGTACAACATCATTTGAATGAAATAAACATCTAAATATCAAATTATAAACAAACAAGCATTCAAATTAAGCAAAAAAAAAAGATCTCAACCAAAAGAAGCATAATAAATAAGAGTGGTTGATAAACAAGTGTTCAGATTTAAGTATTTAAAAGTTAAACAAATAAGCCAAAAAATGGATTTCAAATTAATGTATTAAGCAAAAAAAAAACTAAAAATGGTTTTGGTCCTTTCAGATTAAGGCATTAAGCCAAAAAAGTGTTTTATATTAAGCCAAACAAGGGTTTCAGGTCGATGAAGGTCGACGGTGGTGGATTTTAGGTCAACAGTGGTCACCGATGGTGGATTTCACGTTGATGAAGATTGCCGATGAAAGATTTCAGGTCGATTTTAGGTCGCCGATGCTCAATTTCAGGTTAACGATGGTCGATTGAAGCTCGAAAGTCGTTGAAGAAAGAGGAGAGAAGACAAAGAAGCTGCATACCAGGATGCAAAGGTCGCTGAAGATGGAGTCGTTGTCGGTGGTGGTAGGTGGTGGTCGGTAGGTTGTTGGTACAAAGGAATCACAATTTTAGGGTTGTCCAATGCTGCCTTCATTACTGTTGCGTATTAGGGATAGGAGAAGTTGTTTAGTTGATTAGGGTTTTTCACATTTGTCATGGACACATGTGTCTTCAACCTGTCCAACCACTTGTCTAAGAAAAAAATAACAAAAATAGGTGGCATGTACAACACGTATCCCGGCGTGTCCTTATCCCCTATGTGTCCGACACTGCTACGGCACCTATTTCAACGTGTCCGTGCTTTTTAACAATTTAATAATCTTTTCATCTTCAACCTATTTGTAACGTCCCAAATCTCATGAACGTTAAGACATACATATAATAATAAATATTATGCTAACGAGTTATTTTGTAAATGAAACATAATTTAATACATTCATAAGTAATAGGTTTTCCCAACAAAAAATACTACAAAAGTTATAATTACATTTATCCAACAATTTTTTTTTAAAGTCGATACAAAAGGGGCAATGAATCAACTACTATAGCTTCTCCAAATGAAAATTAAACTTCATCATCTTAAGCTGGCCCGAAATCCTGATCCATGGCATTATACACATGATCCACAATAAATAATGTGACGCCTTGATTTTTAGAGACATCTTATGTTACTAAAGAATATTTTTACTTAATTAATTGCAAAAAATGGCGCATGATATTTTTTAAATAACTATGCCCATTCGAGTAAATGATTTCAATAAAAGTAATTTCATCATTAATACAAAAGGCATCTTCAAACTATATTACAATCCAAATCTTTCAAAAGTGTTCAACAAAATAAAAACTATAATCGAACTTCAAAACATAAAATTCTTTAAACTTCAAATAGAGGTTCATTGTTAGTTGCCAACTATGTTTCTACTTCTCCCTCCAACATTTCCTCATTTTATTCTCCTTCACTTGGCATAAGACGTCATAAGGTACGATGTCCAGTAGGAACAATCAAAACCTTACTATCCTATTCTTATCACACATAATCAAACAACACAAGTATGCATACATGACGATGAACAATTATAACAACTTAATTAAGTTCACAATAGTTCCAATATAAGTTCACAAAAGTTCTTCGATCGTAGTTCAAGAGAAATGGTATTTCGAGTCTCACCAAGAGAACCCATCTAACACTTATCGCCACGTTTTTACAACGGGCGCTCACCTCCATGGTACCATTACATTCCCAATCTCTATGTTCTAGACCACTATGTTCACATACACCTTGTCCTTGCATCATCACCCTTCCCGTCCAGTACTACATGATACTCGACTAAGTGCCGTAATGAACGATTTACTCTAGATCCCGCTCATGCACCCATACTACCCGTATATAGATTATGACTCTCACGAACGCAAACAAGGCGTAGCTCCAGACATAGCACGATTCATGACGTGAATGAACTCTTTCTCAACAAGACTCCACCACACAAACAACCCAACCCATGTCAAAACCCAGTTTCTTTCCAAAAGGACTTCGTTCGTTCCAAGTTTATAGTTTTATTCCTTATACGTGATCATGGCTACTAATCATACTTTCAACAAGAGATATCTAACAAACTTTAGTGTTCCCAACATGTTATAAAAACACAAATAAACCGCATACGTAGCGAGTTAAAGATATACTACAAGTAAGTTACTTGCTAGGTATCACCCATCAATGCAAACTAAAAATTCAAGTTTGAACAGTCCCACCATAAGATACTTTTAAAATACCAAACCTCAGTAATTTGTTACAACTTTAACAAGGTGGTAGATATACATATTTGGCACAAGTTTCATGAAAGAAGCATGATTGAGGGCAGCTTCTAAAAAGGGATAAAAATCCATTGAACAGAATTGGTCAAAAAATAATACTGTTTGGGAAAATGACTTTTAGGAAAAACTGACTAATCAAATCACTTCAAATAAATTTTAGATGAAAGATAACATAAAAATTTAACTCTGGATATAAAGCTTGACCTGAGGGGATTTTTCTAGAATGTTCTAAAAATTTGCAAAATGAATTGTTTTTCTGCAACTTTGGCGGAATACCGTAATAACTTTGTTTGTGGGACTTAAACACCTTTCTAGGTCCTACCAAAAATTACACATGCTAAAAACATCTTCATATAGCTCTAGTAAAAATAGTTTTTGAAAGGGGCTATATTTGGTTTTTCTAAAAATTCGGGTATGGTATAGACAGTGGGATTTTGTGGTGCTTTTCTTCGATAATTTGTTTCTTTCCTTATTTAATTTAAGCTATGAGTCCATACATGTAATAATCAGCTAAAGACATTATATTTATAGAGCCTGTAACATACATATATCACATTCATTTAAGTTATGGGGGAGTAACGAAAAACAACCAAGCATAAAATGACCGATTACTCATAATTTTCCTATTTGATCTTCTTTGAACCTTCTTGTTTCTAAGTTTGATTTTAGGTTTTTAGATCTTATTAAATATTGTAGAGAGGTGCTAGAAGAAAAAGTTAAAGAGGGTTATAGGAGATTCCTACCTTGTAATTTCTTGATCAATGGTGAAAGACTTATATTTAGCTTAAACCAATTCCACTTTCTTCTTCTCCTCCTTTTTCTTTCTTTCTTTCTTCTTCTTCTTCTTCTTCTTCTTCTTCTTTTTTCTCTCTCTCTCTCTCTCTACTAATGCCGAGCACGGATAAAAAGAAGGCAAGGGGATGATCTTATGTAGGCACAAGGGTTGGGTGTGGCTTTCCATAGCCTTGCCTAGCCTTGGTCATCCAAGGGTACAAATAGTGCCATGGATTGACAATTGATGGTAAGGGTTGAAGAAAAGGGTACTTGAATAGGATTTTGATGGTAAGGATTGAAAAATAATTATGGTCTTGGAAATAAATTAATATATGTATATAGTTCACATGGCTCAAAGATGGATTAAAGATGTAATTAAAGTGTGTATAAAATATCTACGAAAATATTTTAGTTCAAAAGGTGATTGGTAGATAAGAAATATATATATTATCGTGAATCAGTATTATGACACAAAAAAGGATATGTGAAAATATAATATGCATATCTGCACACAAAAAGTAATATATAAATATTTTTTCTACAATTAAAAGTCCAGGAAAAGTATAAGATTTTTAGTAGCTCAAGGCAAATCCTAGGGTTAGATTTTCACCAAAGTGGTTTGGTGGGTCTTATGGTGGTTGGTAGAGAAAAATTATATATATCCTCATATATTACTATTTTGGCTCAAAAGAAGAAATGTGGGATCAAAATATTCATATTCATATACAAAACATGAGATATAATCTATGAAAACCTAAAGAAACCTAGGTGGCAAGTACACATTTTTAGTGGCTCAATGCCATATATATTGGGCCAAAAGAATTAAAATTATTGGGCTTAAACTTTAATTTTTGTTTGGGCTTTGGAGAAAAGAAATTTGGGCTTGTTCCAATGGACTTTTATAATTTCCTGGATTTGTTTTTGTTGAACTTATCGTAACTTTTTCTTTACAGCACATGTACATTTGGGGTAAATTTTAAGACTTGGGCTTTTATTCCAAACTTTGAGTCTTAATTTATATTTGAGCCTTGGTTAACATTTAGACCTTGTTGGATTGTTTATATCTTGGGCTTGTCTTGTGTTTGGCCCATTCTTTTTTAATCCTATGAGTTTTACGCTTTGTGTGAATTAGGATTTTTTTGATGTTTGTGCGCGTGTTTTACTGTTAGGGTTTCTAATTTAGGTTTTAAAAAAAAAAAAAACACGGGTCGTTACAAGTAATTCACACTATGCATATTATAAGTCTCAACTTTCATTTGACAATTTAATAAACTTAGGTTACACTATTTTCAACATTATTCAAAAATTTTAGCTTTATCTACAAAAAGTGTAAAATCTTTTTGGATTAACAAATTCTCAAAATAATTTTTAATTTTTAGACACAAGATAAATTAATGGGTCTTCTACAATTTTTGTGAAAAATGCTTCTTAAGATATCCATTAAAATTATGTGATTTAAGTCCTATAAAACCGATATCTAATCATCCTAGAAATAGATTCTAAAAAAAATCTAGATTTTTTATCAGTTAGATAAAATTACATTTGGGATATTAATCGAACTCTAAACGTTCTGAATTTTGGATATGATTTATCATAAAGTCCTCGAAATTTGTTGTGAAGAACACTTGTTTTAAAACCCAATAAAAATAGGTGTTTTGACTTACATAAGAAAATGGGTCAATTCAAGAGCAGATTTAATAATTTCCAAAATCAATATCAGTTAGAGTAAAATTTGTTTGGAGAATCAAAACAACTCCATTTATTCTAAAATTTAGATAACATCTAAATTAGGAAGTCTTCTAACTTTTTCATGAATGACACATTTTTTAATAATCAATAAAAATAGAAAATTTAACGTTCACAAAAAAAATGATACTAAATCTGTCCAGAGAGGCAGATTCAATCCAACAACTTTGAAAATATGTTTCCTACATCAAATAGTGATACCAATCCTTCCTTTTTGGTAAACAACTTTAACAATATGTTAGAAATAACTTTCATAAAAAAATCATTTTAAGATCAAACTTGTAAAATTGGATTTTGGCATCTGCAATAGAAGCATAACAAAAACTATAACGTTTTGGAAAAAACTTTATATCTCAAAATGTACCCACATTAAATTAATAAATTTTTGATTAACACATTGTTTTTATAGATTAGGAATATGATTGTAATATTTAAATACATATACATAAAAAGACATGTCAAAATAGGTCTTTTTACAAAAATTTCTAAAATAAGATTTCTAACTAAAAATTAGTGTACATAGTTTTTAATTAATTAAATTAAGCTATATAAACCGATTATTTGAAATCAAATTAGATTTATAAAATTTTAGTTTTTGATAATTTAAAATATACATATATGTGTGTGTGTGTGTGTGTGTGTGTGTGTGTGGGGGGGGGGGGGGGGGGGGGGGGGGGGGGGGGGGGTGCGGGGGGCTTGTTTGGCTTAAATATGAATTGAGTTGACAACAAGGCTTTTTAAATGGTTATGGGCTTAATCTTCATGAATTGGATTATGTGGGTCAAATTGGGCTTACAAAATAAATTGGATGGCCCAATTACGGTTTTGGGCTAAATGAGTTCCCTGAAAATTTACGAAAAAGTTCAAGATGAAAAACGATTCAAATCGAATGGGGAATGGCCGAAATCAAATTTTGGATATTGTATATAAAAAGAATTAAACTAAACAGGCAATTGCTTAAGCACACATATTTATACTTTTTTGTTATTATTATTATTATTTTTTTTTTGAAAAACTCGGGTCATTACACAAATACCCCATTTTTAAAGAACATCAAAAGTTTGGTTTTTTCCCAAATTTTCAATATTGTTACTTAACAAAAATTATTTCGATATGAAAACAATGTGTTTTCGAACTTTTTCAGTGTGCTTCGGAAAACAGGAAATAGAGAACAAAAAATGAAAATGAAGAAAGGAAAACAATTCCAAAGAATCCAAACAGTTCCTATCTTTTATTTTTCTTTTAGCGGTGTTTTGTTGTTATTGATTTGCCCAAAAATCCTGTCCTGCATGAGAGTTGTGTTCTGTTCCTTTGGACAAATTTGTCCTGCATGAGAGTTATTTTTACTTGATTATTTTTTGGGATGGTTAAAAAGGGAGAGCATGACTAGAGAAAAAGCATAGTCTTCGATGACAAATCTTATTATATCCAACTCCGTCAATGCTCTAATTTGATTTCGGTTAACTTTTATTTATAGTTATAAAAAATTATAATTTATTTATAGTTATTCCTTTAAATTATAAAATCCTCCCCCCTTTTTTGATTGTGTAAAATGATTGTATAGTTTGTTTACAAAATTTTATTTTAAATCTTTAATTTTAGTGATTATGATTATGTATTTAATAATATGACTTAGAATTATTAGATTTTACCTTACGTAGAGATATTTTAAGAGATATAATTATGATTTTTGGTATTCACTCTTTCTGAACCAAAATTCCATCACGACCAAGTTTTGAAGATATATATATATATATATATATATATATATATGTGTGTGTGTGTGTGTGTGTGTGTGTATAAATTTGAGGCTGGGTAATTAAATATTGAACTCTCTCTCGTTCCTGAACAAGTTTTGAATATTTTTATCCAACACCGACATCATTCCTAGAAAAATGGCAAAGGCATATCCAAGGCAGAATGAATTAAATTATCATCCCTAATAACTAATGGAAAGAGGGATTTCCGTTGGCCCATTGGATGAAGAATGAACCAAAAAAATTAAAATTTAATAAATAAGAAATAGATATCTTATCTAGGTAAATTCTTATAAATACATTGAGAATTCCTATGATAGGGAGGGGATTTGTGTTCTGCTGGGGTAATAATTTAATTATTATGAAGATAAAGATTTTCAGCTCAATTTTTGAGAAACTTAAATAAAGAAAAGAAAAACGTTCACAGGCCTACACAGCCCGGGTGAATTCAGACCAGAATTACATCGGCCCAGGCCCACGTTCGGATTATCGCATGTCCATAACCGCTTGGGGATCCGTTATTTTCTAAAATGTTTGGGTATTTGACAGCCTTCACATTAAATATTTTGAGGTGATTGTTGTACTTAAAATTATAAATTTATAAATTACAGTTTTAAAAATAAAATTATAATTTTCAGTAGAAATTATAAATATTTGTGTAAATTTATACATTTAAAAAATAGAATTTGTGTTTGTTGACTTATAGGCCTCGATCGGCAACTAGTTAAAAAGTTAGTTTTTTTTGCGTTTTTAACCAAAAAAAACTAAATTGGATTCAAAGTAAATTATTTTAAACTTAGATTTTATGCTAATCATTTTTAAGTTGGTTGTTTGGATTAAAAAAATTAATTTTTTTTATTTTTATTCAAGTAGACAATTTTACTTTTCTATATATTTGATATTAACAATTTTATGTAGTTTATAGTAGTAGTAATTAAGTTATGAATAAGAGGCATTAGTATTTTTAAAAGTGGTGGGAGTTTGAATAGAATATACTGAGAGCTTATGTTTTGATTTGATGTTTTGATTTGATTTTTTTGTTTTTTAATTTTTTTGTTTTTTTGCCAAATTAACGGGTAATTTTGATTTTTTGACGTTTATAGCCAAAAAGTCAAAATTGCCATTCAGGACCTAGAATTGAAAGCTATAAGTAAAATACTATAAACACGCTTGTTTAAATTTTTAAATATTTTTTTAAATTACAAATTAAGAATTATTATTTAAGTCGTAACAAACAGTACTTACACAAAAATAGATACGTTGGGATTGAGATTTAGGGTAAAAAGAAAATAAGCTATATCTTTTGGCCCTATCACTTCTTTAGAATTAGGGGTAAGCCTACGCGATGTATGTGTTACGATATGAATTTTTTGAATATTTATACTATTTTAATAAAGAAATTTATACTATTTAATAAAGAGAGCTTGAGTTTTGGAATGAATTCCAATCATGAATTTTTCGACTCTATAATGATTAATTTAAACTTCAAAAAGTTAAAACAACAGCAACAAAAATATCTTGTTTTCGAAAAAAACAAATATGAAGGACAATTAGTGAAGAAGCAGACATTGGGTTAGAGTTTTTAGTAAAAGAACCAAAAGCAGGCAAACGGCTAATTTTTGCGTTTGGGTTTCTAGACATGAAAGTGTAAACCCAAAAAAAAGAATTTAAGGAAAAAAACAATGCCCTGCCGAAAACCTTGATTTATCTTTCTCTCGATTTCAGTTGCAATCCTCCTCTCAATAGTGTAACCACTGCAAACATAAAAAAATATAATTCAATCCTTGGAAAAAGTATAAATCAAAATTTATGAAAATATCAAGAGAGAGAGAGAGAGAGAGAGTTTGGAACCTATTCTTCCAAAGGGCAATTTGAAATTGCGAAGACGCGCCTAGCTTTAATCCTGCCGTTCAATCCTTTCGATTTCGTCACGGTCAATTCGTGGACTCAAAACACCATTCATCTTTCCCACCAAACTAGAGAGCCAGAGAGGTGGCTGAGGTCTTCAAATACCGTCGCAGAGGTTGCTAACTTTTCAAGCACTTAGATTTTTATTTCTTCTGTTCACTGTCTCGGAAATTGTTGATAGGGATAACATATATTAAGACACCGTTTGAAATAATTGCTTATTTAATTATTTTATTTGATTTAATTTTATTTTTAGTAAAAAAACGACTTCTTCTATTTAGACGATCTGAAAAAGCAATCTTTTTATTTAACGATCTAAAAAAGCAATTTTTTTATTTTTTATTAAAATATTAAAATATACAAAAATTTTAGAAAAAAAATAGAAGAATAAATAAAATAATAAGCCAAATATTATGTTATTTATTCCCGTCTTTAATGAACTTTTTTTTAACGAACCCACTGTATTTTTTTGTTTTGAATTTACGATGTATTTTTCAGTTGTGGAATTAAAAAATAGAAAACCCACTTTTAACCATCCCTATCAACAATTTAAAACTCAAAAACTTCTATCCTTTTTAAAAAACAATAGTACTCAAATACAAATTTACTCTGCAAGTTTCTATATTGGTGCAAAAAACAATATCTCTCTCTCATTCTTTTTATGCAAGTTAACTATCTCTGTTTCACATCCCTTTTAATATCATTATTCATTTCTCTCTTATAATTTTCTTCTTTTTCCTGTTTTTCTCTCACCCTTTTTCTTCTTTGCAGGCTTTAGGTAAGTCTATTAAGTTGCAAATATATTTCATCTCTCCTTCATTGAAGGTTTTTTTTTTTCTTTTGTTTACCTATTATCATTTAAGTTCTTTTTATATTTTTCAAATTAGAAAATAAATTAATGATTAGCGTACTAAAAAAAATAACAAATTTTGTTTAAAATGTACTGAATTCTTTTCATTTTTTTTTTAAAACTAAAAAATGTACAAAATTTTAACAATTTATAATATCCAAACAAATTCTTTTTAAAATGTACATAATTCTTTTTATGTTTTTTAAAGCAAGAAAGAAATTAATAATAAAAAAACTAATAAACTATTCAAACGAAACTTGAACAAACCTAATGTTCTTTTTAACCAACTCACTGTACATTCTTTTTTTGAATTTTTGATGTATTTTTCAGTTGTGAAATTAAAAAATAGACTTACGCAAAAAAAAGATGGTGCGTTTATTCAAGTACAACTTATAAAATTTATTTCCTTATTTGTACTGTTGTGTTCAAAGTATTTGGATTTTTTGTTTCTTATAAAATTTATTCCCTTAATTATAAAAAATAGAAAATAAACCCGGGATGAATTAAAATTTCAAAACGTATGGAATAGCTCATGTTTTTAAAAATTTTAAACAACAAAAATTTCATCTGTGTTTATTTTTTTAAAAATTAAAACTTTTTTTTTTGTAAACCGTCAATTAAAAAAGGTTGTGTCAATTGATTTTTTAAAATTATTTTTTTTAAAAAACCATCTATTATTTTTTTTTAAAAAGGTTGACCAGTAGGATCTACACGTTTGCAATCTATGATTTTTTATTGTTCAAAGTATTTTGATTTTCTGTTTCCTATTGTAAAAAAATGTTGCAAAAAAAGATTAATTATAAAAAATAGAAAATAAACATGGGATGAATTAAAATTATTAAAAGCTTTAACATTCAAATGTAGAAGAAAATAGTCGATGAAGTTCTCAACAATGCTAAAATACAACATACTAATTTAAATTTAATTCTTGATATAAATCAAACTATAAGAAACTCTACAAATGCATGTAATAAAATAAGTGAGGCTTCATTATTTCTTTTTTGTTTTTTTTATAGTAATTCTCTGGAGTTGCTCAATTTTTTGGTCGCCAGTATTCGAGGGTTTGAAAATTCGGGGCCAGAGATCATTTTCAAAGTCACAATTATTTTACATAAACTATTTTATTAATTCAGAATTTGCTACTCATGCCCTGTTTGTTATTTTTATTGTATTATTATTTACAAAAAAATGTATTATGTACGTCAAATAATTTTAGTTCTAGAGTGATATAGTAGAATGGAGAATAATCATCAAGATCAAATGGATGACGTATCAAGACCATCAAATGATACACAAGTCGGAGAGCATAACCAATCAATTGAATGGTTGCAATGGGTCAGTGACCAAAATCGTTTGTGACAACGACGGCATCATCAGCGTCTGAGTGTAGAAACCGCTGCACAACAAAGACAAAGAAATAGACATTTAGAGCAAATAAGACTACATAACATGAGTCCTGAACAAACTGCCCAAAGGCAAGAACGACGTCGCCTAACACAACAAATTAGAAGGTGTGTGAATCAATCTGAACATCAAAGTCAAAATGAAGATCATTCGCTGGGTAAAAGATCTATCTTTTCTAAACTAATA
>JAULJZ010083654.1:0-12570 GCA_032270985.1 Heliamphora pulchella
TTTCATTTGTGTCGACCCAAACTTTCGGAAACCAAAAGTGAGGATCACTTTTGTGTCGACACAAAATTGATTTGTGTCGACTCAAAATGAGTCTTGGAAACTTCGGCACTTTTTGTGTTGACATAAAACTAGTTTGTATTGACACTAGCTTTTTGGTACCTGAAAATCAACTTGAAAAATAGTTAGAGTGTAAAAACATTTGATCAATTGGTGTTGACACACTTGATAATCAAGCTTCAAGTATACTTTGCCTTAAGTGTTTGACTTAATTTTTCAATTAAGATCAACACAAAAAATTCTAATTAAAGAATTCTTAAGTGTTGGAACCTTTTGAGATAAAAGTTATTTCTTTTTTGCTAAGGTGCCAATTTTGCTTGTTCAAAATATGTTAACACTTTTATTTTGAAAATATAAAATATTATCAATTTAAAATCATTTATTCTTAAAAAATGAGTTATGAAAATCATCAAAATTAAAAAGCCATTGAGCTAACAATATATATATATACGCTGTGTGTGTGTGTATGTGTGTGTATTGTATGCATATTATGTATGTATATATACTGAATATACATACTGTGTGTAAGATATATAAGTATATGTTGTGTATATGTATAATTAAATGCTGGGTGTGCATGTATAACATCTATATATTGTATATATGTATTATGCTGTGTGTATAATATTGTATATATTATGTGTAGATATATGTGTTTCAATTGTGATAAAAATCAGTGAGTTGGTTTTGGCTATTATTAAAAATATAAAGCTAAAAATAATGTGGTTATTGTTTAAAATAAAAAGCTAAAAATAATGTGTTAATTATTGGATTTTCATTATTTTAAACAGAAAACTAAAAATAGTGACAATTAAATGAAGAATTTTAATTTTAGGCTAGTTTGATTTTTTTAAAGAGTTTTCTTTTTTATTAGAAAGAAAATTTGTTAAAGCATAAACGATGTTTGATTTGTTTTAAATAAGCATGTTCTTAAAATATGTAAAATGGTCTCCCTAAAAATAATAAGAGTTTTTATCTTTTCATATTTCTTAAAATTAACTAAGAACTTTTAGTACAAAAAAAAAAGTAGTTAGTTAGTTTTAACCAAACAGCTTTGGCTCATATTTTTTTAATTAAACCTTAAAGGAATTTTACATTATTTTACGACAATCATGCTAAGTATAGTTTCTTTCTGTGTTCAGATTTTGAAACTTTCTAATCAAATTTTAAAATCAGGTAAGTCTTCTGATATCTGATTTAGTTGAGTTTTCAATTATCACTTTATAATGATTTTAAGGTGCACTACAATTATTGTTGGAAATAATTATGAAAATGTGATGTTATAAAGATAAGAATGATAGTATAAATGGCGTCCCGGTCGCTGGGAGACGATAAAGTATACCAGTGAGGTGATGCAAGAAGGGCGGTGGGTCACGGTTAGATGACTAGGAAATGATCATTTTTCACTACGGGGTAGCTCCTAGGATTTCTGGTAGATCCGTTTATTCGGATATCATTCTAAAAATAGAAAGCGAATAATAACTCAGATATCTATGCACTCACACTAGCTTTGCTAATGTTGTTGTTAAAATCATTTTCAGGTGATGCTTAAAATAAATCAGCTAGAGTGGATGCATCGTGTTCCTTTTCCTTTTATTTCTTCTTTTGTCGCCTAATATTTTCTCTTATGAT
This sequence comes from Heliamphora pulchella, assembly GCA_032270985.1. Taxonomy (NCBI): domain Eukaryota; kingdom Viridiplantae; phylum Streptophyta; class Magnoliopsida; order Ericales; family Sarraceniaceae; genus Heliamphora; species Heliamphora pulchella. Next base: position 1,690 of record JAULJZ010083654.1, read on the forward strand.
GTACTCGTGAACATGATCTGCACTAGTATATGCTCTGAAAATTTTTGTAAAAGTTCTGGCTTAGCTTTTGTAAAATTAATAAAATAATGTTTTATTTTCACAAATTATGAAAAAGAAAAGTTTAAATAAGAGGCATCGGGTGGGTTTAACTCATTGGCCGGTCACGGACGCCATTCTAAAAAATGAGTCATGACAGAGTTGGTATCGAGCTAAAGTTTGTCTTAATAAAAAAGAAGAAAAATTCAGAGCTTAGGACACCCACACCACTTTTGCATATGCATGTTTTGAGATATTCTATTTTACTTTGATTGTATTTTATCTTAGTAAGTAAATCAAAAAAAAAAATCAACTGACTAACTGACTATTCTTTACACGTGTAGATTATAAATTCCATCAATAGCTATGACACCTATGGAGGCTATCGTTTGGTCCCTTCCCCAACTGGCATTAGTTTGGAACCTCTCAAAGCCTATCCTCGAGATCCAGTAACATATGAATGCGCTGTCAATGAGGGAGCCAATGACCGTTTATATGAAGAAATAGTAAAAGTGAAAAATACGAAGCAATTTTATCTAGATACAATGAAACGAGCAGTAGTTAGACATCACCTAGAAACTAGGATTTTGATGTACCAGAAGGACTATCAGATGTTAGTTAATAGGGCCGCTACTACTGGGTATTGTACTACTTGCCCCCCCTCCCCCCCAAACCTTGTTTATAGTCCTCCTAAAATGGTACCAGTACCCGGAAGGGATATTCTCCCAGAAGAGTTGGGGCAAGCTCATGCCCCCATTATCATTGAGTCAGACTCCGAACCTGAAGAAGACCCATCCGAGCCGTCCCACTGGGACGCGCAATCTGAACCTTCTGTCAATGGTCCAAGTAGGGGATAGGTGGAGTTGGGATCCTTTTTGATATCCTTTTCGATGTTTGGGGTGTTTTTGGGAATCTTTTTGTGTTTATAGGCTAGATGACAGTTTTTGTGACTCATCTTTGTATAGCATAGCCTTGTACCCCAAACGCAAAATATTATGTATATAAATAAGAAGGTAATTTTGTCTGTATTATTTTGAACTCCTTTTATACCTCATGGATTAAGTTCAAAGCAAAGACTACCTAAAAAAAAGAGAAAAAAATGCTTACCTTTACGAATCTACTCTTAAGATTAGTTTTCTTTGATATAGGTCTAACAAAATGAATACACGGAGAGCAACGTGGGATAGAAACATGACTAACTTTATGGCACAAGTCAACACACAAATGAATGAAATGCGCTGCATGATTTGCGAGTTAGCTCAGGCACGCGAACAAACTCAACAGCAACAAAATCCAGCTCCTCCTAACTACAATGTGCCACCCCCGGTTGTACCCCAAGGCCAAGCTCCAAATCTTGTTGTACCCCAAAATCTGAATGAAGGCCCAAATGTACGGAAATTTTTGAAAATGAAGCCGCCTATATATAAAGGAGGACTAGACCAAAACAAAGAAAATGAATGGTTGGCAACCATGGAGAAGATATTCGAGGTAATGACCTACACAGAAGCACAAAAGGTGAAACTGGCAACCTACCAGTTCGAGGGAGAGGCACAAAAATGGTGGAATCTGTAGAAGCAAAGCAACCCACATATGGAATGGGATCAATTCCTAGTTTGCTTCCGGGAAAAATATTTTCCCCAATCCCTACGTGACGCGAAATGCACAGAATTTCAACAACTCAAACAACGAGGTGGAATGACCGTTTCTTAATATGAAACGGAATTCACTAACTTGGTAGAGTACGCTTCACATATGATCTCCACAGAACATATGAAAGCATGGAAGTTTGAAGAAGGGTTAAGACCCAAAATTAGAAAGATGCTACGACCTCTTCGTTTGTGTACTTATGCAGATGTGGTTGATTGAGCCTTGTTGGTGGAGCATGAAAATAACGACAATAGGAGATTCAAACTCTGGGAATGCTGAAAAAGGAGGATCAAAAAGGCAAGTCGTAACAATGTCACAAAAAGGAAACCAAAATCTTCTCTGTCCTACGTGTGGAAAGACCCACTCGGGAATCTGCTGGATAACTACTGGAAGATGCTTTAATTGCGGTGCTGAGGGCCACCTCAGGAAGGACTGCCCAAGACTTCAAAAAATTGGCGAAGGGCAAGGACACCAAAACCAAGGAACTGGAGGCGCAAGGAACCCACCGCCAGAAGCACGGAGAAACAACAACAGCCACCAGAGACAAGGACGGATATTCGCCTTAGTCCCAGGGGATCCTCAGAACGCTGAAGGAGTATTGCCAATAACATCTCTATCTGTTCTTTGCCTGCCTACGTATTATTCGATTCTGGTTCTACTCAATCCTTTATATCGTTAAAGTTTACTGAAAAACTAATTAAAATTTTAGAGCCTCTAGGATACGAACTACTAGTATCACAACCCATAGGTAGGAGAATAATTTGCTCCACAGTGTATAAGGATTGTCAAGTATCTTTCGATGAGGTCTGCTTTTTAGCCAATCTGATTCCCATTGCCATGGGACACTTCAACGCCATCCTTGGCATGGATTGGCTTGCGTCCAATCATGCTACTATAAACTGTGCTTCAAAATATGTCGACTTTCAAACCCCTCATGGTAGTTTCCATTTTAAAGTAAGAAAAATGTTATCACCTATACCCCTTCTATCAGCAATCTGAGCCCAAAAACTTCTTACGAAGGTATGTCAAGGATACCTCTGTTGTATAGTTAAGAACGTACCATAAGACCTAAAGTTGGCAGAAATCCCAGTAGTCTGTGAGTTTTTGGATGTATTTTCTGAGGATTTTCCTAGAATGCCTATAGATCGAGAAGTAGAGTTTTTTATAGAAGTTACGCCAGGAACCCAACCGATTTCAAAAATCCCATACCGCATGGCCCCTGCCGAGTTAAAGGAGTTAAAGAAGCAACTGCAAGAGTTATTGGACAAATGTTTTATTAGGCCCAGCATGTCGCCATGGGGAGCCCCAGTACTGTTCGTGAAAAAGAAGGATGGACGATGAGATTATGTGTAGATTATCAGGAGCTAATGCCCTAGATATGGACACTATGAATTTTTAGTTATGCCATTCGGAGTAACAAATGCCCCAACAGCCTTCATGAACATAATGAATCGAGTCTTTAAAGAATTTTTGGACGAATTCGTTATTATTTTTATCGATGACATCTTGGTTTATTCTAGAAATGAAGAAGAGCATGCTACACACTTGAGGAAAGTATTACAAACCTTGAGGGATCATAAATTATACCCTAAGTTGAAAAAGTGTGAGTTCTGGTTAAAAGAGGTAGTATTTTTGGGACATATAATTGGTGGAGGAGGGATCTCAGTTGATCCACAAAAAATCGAAGCAATTTTGAAATGGCCAACCCCAACGACAGTGATAGAAATAAGAAGTTTCCTAGATTTGGCAGGATACTATTGACGGTTTGTTCAGGACTTCTCAAAAATTATAGTACCCTTAACAGAGTTGACTCGAAAAGGAGAACCTTTTTGCTGGAATGAAAAAAGGGAGAAGAGCTTCCAGGAATAAAAGAGGAGGTTAACCACAGCACGTATTCTCGCCTTACCAGAAGGCACAGAAGGGTTCGCTATCTACAGTGATGCATCCAGACAAGGATTAGGGTGTGTACTCATGCAATGCAGGAAAGTTATAGCCTATGCCTCATGACAATTAAAGCCCCACAAGAGAAGGTATCCCACCCACGATCTTGAGCTAGCGGCAATCGTTTTTGCACTCAAAACATGGCGACACTACCTATACGGAGTTCCATGTGATGTATACACTGACCACAAAAGCTTGAAATACATCTTCACGCAGAAGGAGTTAAACTTAAGACAGGGGCGTTGGTTGGAGCTGATAAAAGATTACGATATCAAGATCTTATACCACCCCAGCAAAGCAAATGGCGTAGTCGATGCCCTAAGCCGGAAAGCTACAGGAACCCTAAATAGTCTCCTTACTCAGCAACTTCAGTCAGTAGAAGACAAATCGGGTCTCTGTGTGCTGCAAACGTCATCAAATCAACCCTTTTGGAAGAAGTGAAACGCTGACAAGAAGAAGACCCCAAGTTGCGAGCCATCCGCGAACGAATCAAGGCAACTCCAGACTCGGACTTCTCTTTTTCTCATGAAGTCTTAAAATTTCAAAATCGACTATGCGTTCCCAATATAACGGAATTAAAAGAACAAATATTATAAGAAAGCCACAAGTCTAAGTTCGTAGTGCACCCCGGGCTGATGAAGATGTTTCATGATCTGCGCACGATATTTTGGTGGATGGGAATGAAGAAAGATGTCGCAACCTATGTCAGTAAGTGCCTGCAATGCCAGAAATCAAAGCCGAACGATAAAGGTCCGTCAATCTTCTACAACCCCTACCGATTCCAGGGTGGAAGTGGGAGAATATTATGATGGATTTTGTGGTAGGACTACCCCGGACTTCTAAGGGCAATAATTTTGTATGGGTCATTGTCGACCGACTCACAAATATAGCACACTTCTTACCGGTAAAGAATACACATACGATTGACCAATTGGCCAGACTTTATACCCGAGAGATCGTACGCCTGCACGAAGTCCTAACATTGATCATTTTCGATCGTGATCCAAGATTCATTTCCCGTTTCTAAAAAAGTTTTCAAGAAGCTATGGGAACTAGTCTACATCCCAGTACTGCTATTCACCCACAAACAGATGGACAATCGGAGCGAACTATTCAAACAATGGAGGATATGCTCAGTGCTTGTGCCATGGACTTTCAGGGTAGCTGGGAAAATCACTTACTGCTAATTGAATTCACCTACAACAATAGTTTCCAAGCTAGTATTAAAATGGCACCGTTTGAAGCACTATATGGACGAAATTGTAGAACCCCAGTTTGCTGGGAGTAAGCAAAAGAAAGCCATCTCACGGGACCAGAGCTTGTCCAGGAATCAATCGAGAAGATTCGTCAAGTCCGAAAACACCTCAAAATTGCCCAAGATCGACAGAAAAGCTATGCCGATGCAAAGCGACGGGAACTTCAATTTTAGGAAGGTGACATGGTATTCTTAAAGATAACTCCCATGAAAGGTATTCTTCGTTTTGGCCAGAAAGAAAAATTAAATCCCCGTTATGTCGGACCCTTTAAAATCCTAGAAAAGGTGGGACCCGTAGCTTATCGTTCAGCTGTAACACCTTAGTTCACCAAGATTCATGACGTCTTCCACGTATCGATGCTAAGAAAATACATTGCCGACCCAACTCACGTTCTGACATGACCACCTATGGAAATAAATCAAAACCCGAGTTACGAAGAATGGCCAATACGCATCCTAGACCGCCAATAAAAGCAACTTCGCAACAAAGTCATCCCACTTGTCAAGGTGTGGTGGGACAATCATTTAGGAGGTGAAACTACGTGGGAAAAAGAAGTTGACATGAGAAGCAAATACGCAGAACTTTTCACATAAGGTACGATATCTCTTCATCTAACCTAAGCCAAGTTTGGAGGACCAACTTCTTAAAAGTGGGGAGGATGTAACACCTGATAAAAAAAATAAAAAATAAATAAATAAATAAATAATAATAGACCTAGTATAATTTAGTAAAACCTTATGTTAAAATTTGAAATTTAAATCCAAAAATTTACATATATTAATAAAGAATCGAAACAATTATTAATTAGAACTTTTTCTTGCAAAATTCGACGCCATAGTAAATTATAAAATAACATAACAAACTTATCGTAAAATTTTGAGGATTTTCTAGGACTACAATTTTACAGCTATTGAAAATACTAGTAATCAATAAACCGCGATGAAAAATATTAAATAAATAGAAAATCCTAACTTAACTATACAATAATTCATAAAAATACATTAAAATTTTATACCTAAATTTTTTATATTTTTTTTGAATTAAAAATTTTACATCAAAAATTTTATGGTATTTGAAGTCCAAGCTACCATACATTTGGCAGCTTCAAATTGCGCTAAGCTTGCACTGAGACACCTGTCCGAGCGTCGTGCCTACATATATCAAACCGAACTATGGCTTTTACGCATACAAGAGAAGCTTCCCAAATTCTTCTTAAGGATACTCTAAGCATAATAATAATATTATATATATATATATATATTATCTGTTGATCAGAGAAGCCATAAGCTCTTCCAAAGCTTCGAACTGAAGCAGAAGCCGAAACCCTACCCCCCGTCGCAGTACACGGACACCGCCACCAACCATTCACCACTGGCGCCACTCCGGTCACCACCAGCTTTCACCACCGCCGGTCTCCGCAACTCTTCGTCTCTCTCCCCCTTTATGTCTCTCTCTCTGATCTGTCTCCCTCTCTCTCTTTCTGCTCTCTCCCTTCTCTCTCTCCCTCTGCGCTGTTCTCTTACTCTCTCTCGCCCTTCTCTCTCTCGCTCATGTACTGTACCAAGTGTAATGCTCTGTGTATAGTGAATGTATACAAGTACTGAGAGTGTGTGTGCCGTGTGTTCGGGTGTGTGTGTGCGCTGTGTGCGTGCGTGCGTCCTGTGTGTATACATATATATATATATATATATATATATATATATATATATACATGATATATTACACACACAGCATTTATATTATATATAAATATATGTATTTATTTATATATAATGATGTGTGTGTGTATATATAATATAAATGCTGTGTGTGTAATATATCATGTGTATATATATATATACACGCTGTGTGTGTGTGTGGCGTGTGTGTATGTGTGTGTATTGTGTGCATATTATATATGTATAATTAAATACTGGGTGTGCATGTATAACATGTATGTATTTTATATATGTATTATGCTGTGTGTATAATATTATATATATTATGTGTAGATATATGTATTTCAATTGTGATAAAAAGCAGTGAAATGGTTTTGGCTATTGTTGAAAACAGAAAGTTAAAAATAATGTGGTTATTGTTTAAAATAAAAAGCTAAAAATAATATGTTAATTATTGAATTTTCATTATTTTAAACAGAAAGTTAAAAGTAATGACAATTAAATGAAAAATTTTAATTTTAGGCTAGGTTGATTTTTTTGAAAGAGTGTTCTTTTTCATTAGAAAGAAAATTTGTTAAAGCATAAACGATATTTGATTTGTTCTAAAATAAGCATGTTCTTAAAATATGTAAATTGATCTCCCTAAAAATAATAAGAGTTTTTATCTTTTCATATTTCTTAAAATTAACTAAGAACTTTTAGTACAAAAAAAAAGTAGTTAGTTAGCTTTAACCAAACAGTTTAGGCTCATATATTTTTAATTAGACCTTAAAAGAATTTTACATTATTTTACGACAATCATGCTAAGTTTAGTTCCTTTTTTGTGTTCAGATTTTGAAACTTTCTAATCAAATTTTAAAATCAGGTGAGTCTTCTGATATCTGAGTTAGTTGAGTTTTCAACTGTCACTTTATAATGATTTTGAGGTACACCACAATTATTGTTGAAAATGACTATGAAAATGTGATGTTATAAAGATAAAAATAATAGTATAAACGACGTCCCGGCCACTGGGGGACGATAAAGTATACCAGCGATGTGATGTAATAAGGGTGGAGGATCATGGTCAGGTGACTAGAAAATGATCATTTTCGACTACGGGGTAGCCCCGAATTTTTGGTAAAACCGTTTATTCAGATATCATTCTAAAAATGGAAAGCGAATATAACTCATATATCTATGTACTCACACTAGTTTTGCTAATATTGTTGTTAAAATCATTTTCAGGTGATGCTTAAAATAAATCAGCTAGAGTGGATGCATTGTGTTCCTTTCCCTTTTATTTCTCTTTTATCGCCTTATATTTTCTTTTATGATGTACTCGTGAAAATAATCTGCACTAGTATGCTCTAGAAATTTTTGTAAAAGTTCTGGCTTAACTTTTGTAAAATTAATAAAATAATATTTTATTTTCAAAAAAAATGAAAAAGAAAAGTTTAAATAAGAAGCCTCGGGTGGGTTTAACTCATTAGCCGGTTACGGACGCCATTCTTAAAAATAGGTCGTGACACTTGTCACCTGCCATGTGTCTTGAACAGGTACTAAAAAGATATCATATTCTTTCCTTGAATGAGGACTTGAGATATACCTACAAACAAGATCAAGTTTTGACTTTTGATATCCAAATTTTATTGGAGTTAGTTCCATGTGAGTATGTTTCCTTTACAACCCAAACCCTTTTAGTAGTTGCAGTAGCATGAATTTTTCTATGTGGACAGTGTGTGACAATGTATGTATGTTCATAGTAATGAAAACAAGTAGCATGAGAATGATTTGATGAAGCTTTATCAAAAATATTACTCAGAAGTTTTTGTTTTCTCTTTAATTGGTTACCTATTCCAATTTTGTCAAAAACTTTGTCAAGGTTCTCTTTTTCAATAGTAAATTTATGTACAATTTTAGTAAGGTCTTCTACTTTTTCTTTTAAGGATATATTTTTATTTTTCAAAGTAGTTATCAGGTTTAACAAAGTTTGTTTTTCTTCTTTTAAATATTCAATTTCAGTTGATAAGGAAATAATCATTTTCTTAAGAATGACATTTTTAGTACCTATTTTTCTTAGTTCATCATGCATATCTTCAAAAGCAAGTTGAAGTTCTTCTAAAGAAAAATGGTCATCAGTTGCCTCATTGTCTTCTTTGGTCATGAGGCATTGATTTGCAACTTCATTCTCTTCTTTTTCATCTTCAGAGCTTCTGTTATCACTTTCTCCCTATGCAGCTAGCATTGCTTTCTTAAAGCCGTTTTTATAGTGCTTTTTGAGTTGGAGACATTCAACTTTCATATGACCATTGCTTTTTGCGCTCAAAGCAAATGATCTCATCCATTTTATGGTTAGCGTCACCTTTGAATTTGTTACTTGTTTCACCTTTGTGGCCATCTCTTTTAAATAATTTTCTTTCTACTTGTTTTTTGTTTCTTAGAAACTTTTTGAACTTTATTGTGATAAGTGTAACGTCTTAATTTTCATGACTAGAGGATTCTTCATCAGATTCTTTCTCGAGGATGGAAGACTTGAAAGCAATTCCTTTCTTCTTTTTGTTATCTTCTTCATTAATCATCTTAAGGTTCATTTCATGAGTTATGAGTGACCCAAGCAACTCCTTTAAGCTGAGAGTAGTAAGATCTTTAGCCTCTTGAATGGCTGTCATCTTGGCTTCCCAACTCTTAGGCATGCACCTGAGAATCTTTTTAACCATTTTTGCATTAGTGTGCACTTTGCCAAGAGATTTTAATCCATTAATAATGTCGGTGAATCTAATAAACATTTTAGAAATAGATTCATCATCCTTCATTTTGAAAAGCTCATAATTATAAACAAGCAAGTTAATCTTAGATTCTTTGACTTGGTTGGTTCCCTCATGGGTAACCTCAAGTCTGTCCCATATTTCCATGGTTGTGTCATAGGTAAAGATTCTATTGAACTCATTAAAGTCAAGAGAGCAATAGAGAAGGTTCATAACCTTGGCATTTATTTGTATCTCTCTAATGTCAACCTTAGTCCACTCATTTTCAATCTTAGGGAGTTACCCCTTTTACCACTTTAGTAGGCTTTCTAGGTCCATTTATGATGACCCTCCATAGGTTATAGTCTACAACCTGGATGTAAATCCACATCTTTGCTTTTCAATAGTTGTAATTTGTTCCATTGAATAAGGGAGGTCTATTAGCAGACTGGCCTTCAGGTTGAACTGGTCTAATACTGGTTGCCATTGATCCTCTTTGATTGTTAAGTCACTAAACAAGAGGCCAAGCTTTGATACAAATTGTTAGTTCTAGGCAACCCAAAATAAGGGTGAATTGGGTTTTAAAGTAATAATAAAAATTTTCAAAACCTTTTAATTTCACAATTCAAATATAATAGTAAAATAGCAATAGTGAAATTAAAGATGTAAGAGAGAGAATATAGAACTAGACACCAAGATTTATATTGGTTCAGCTTTTTTCAAACCTACATCCATTCCTCAAGATTCCCCTTGAAAATTTGCACTAAAATCGAATGCTTCACATGCACATTCAAAAGTCTTTACAACTTGAAGAGGTTTCTACAAATACTCCATATTTTTCTAAACTCTCTTCAGTATTTCTTTAAAAAGTTAACCCACTCTCTTAAAGAATTACAAGGGTGACTCACCATTTACAATAAATGAGAATGAATTGGAGATTCACAAACAATCACTCTTTACAATGATTTGGTAATTAATGAGCAAGGGAGTAAGAGTACTTGGTTAGAGGATTAAATATAGCAGTTAATGCTCCAAGAGAATAATAGTAACTTTTAGTGTAATCAATAGAACAGTAATCCAGAAGTTTGAAACTCTGAAATTTACTCTTTTATAGCCCATGAAAATAAATAACTGTTGGTGGTTAGTGGAGACAATTAATACTTCTAAAAATATTACCGTTTGAACTAGTGTCCTTTTTGAAATCTGTTACAGGTGTCGACACAAATTAGTCTTGCCTTGATTTTCGGACAAAAGTGTTGACTCACTGCTTCGTTGGTGTCGACCAAGCTTTTCTATTTTTCTCACCCACACTAAGGTGTCGACTCATGGTACATTTAGTGTCGACCATTTCATTACTTTAGTTTTTCAACTGGGTGTTGGAGGCAATACTGTCAAGATCATTATTTTTGTAAAACGATTTTCGATAAAAAATTAACTGGACGGGTAAACGCCGAAACGGGCTCTAGATAAAACTTTTGACGAAGAACGATCAAAATAAAATCCGTACAACCAAAGTTAATTTAGAAGAATACCACTTGTAAATCTAATCTTCAACTACGACTTGATTCCGAGTTGAAACTCCAGTCAGATCTTCTACTGTATTCCCTTACGCGATCC
>JAULJZ010083665.1:0-12569 GCA_032270985.1 Heliamphora pulchella
TTATAGTACGTGGTATTATGTGGGTATGCCCACAGTAGCTATTGTAATTTTTTTTTTCTTAATAAATATGGGTGTAGGTCTCTTTTGGTGAGATACACTCTTCTCTATAATTCCCTTTATTCTAGCAGTCGCTGACGTCATCGTGTCGGTGACATCGGCAACTAAGGCATACCTCTCCTTGAACATCTCCTTGTGATATGATTTATGGCTATTTTTGCTGATTTATTTGAAGCTATATGGTAAGACTGTTTTTCAAATGTTTTTCAAGATTTCCGGACCTCTTTTCTAGATATGGTTTTTGTGTACTTTTCCAGTGGATTCAATGCTCCAAACCTTCCTTAAGGACGCCGAGTTACGTTTTAGAAGTGTTGTAGAGGTGTTTGGATTCAAATCCATTGCGTTGGGAATCTTTTTGTTACTGTTTACTGTTGGAAGGTTATTTTTGTTCATTTCTAGTGGCGTTCTTCTTGTTTGTGCTGTTTGCGTCTAGTTTTCATTCGCTTGGTGGTGAAAGGGTTGTTGGTAGAATTTCGGTTCACTAGTTTGGGCTATGAAGTCAATTATTTTGGTTTTTGGTTTATGTTTCCAGCTTTTATTCGTCTGTTCTCATCTGGTATGGCTGAGGCAAACCTATACTGTTCATGGATGATGATTTGCCAAGATCTACTACATCCAAGAAGTTGGATGGCCTAAATTATTTTGCATGGGCATATGTTTTTTAGGATCTTTTTTTGTGGAATACGACGATTGAAAATTTCAATTGATCTACCACCTTGCAAAGGGGATCCTAAACTCCCCGAACGGGAGGAAGAACATTTCGTTGTTATGGGACAACTATGGCATAGTTTGGAACGTATTGCAATTGAATTTTGTTCTACATCCCAAAGGACATGGAATTCTCTTGTTGAATCTTTCTCGCACCAAAGTTGTAGGAGAAGATTTTTGCTGCTAAGCCGTGTGGAAAGTCTTTGCCTAAGTATTATAGCATCCTTAAAAACTTATGAGATCAGTTGTTACAATATCGATTGTTTACCACATTTGGAGGAGCAAAAACGGCATGGGGAAGACATTATGATTGCATTTTTACTCTTTGGGTTAGGTTTAGAGCTCCGTTGTTTTAAAGATCAAATTTTAGCAAGTGAGACTTTACCTACTGCTGCTAATGTTTACTCTCGATTATTGTGTTTCCTTAGGCTAAGGTTATCCCATTTGTAGTTCTTCCGCTTCTTTAGAGCCCTCGACATTGGTTTCTGGTGGTGGCGGTCGTGGTAATTATCGTGGTTGTTTTTGTGGTGATTGTAGAGGTTGTGTTTTTCATGGTGGTAGTAGTATTTCCGTCTAGGCAACCATTTTTTGTGAAACTTAAGTTAATCGTTCTTGTGTTAAATCATGTTTCTAGTTTGTAGTGTGAAGCTTGTCAGCTTGGAAAATATCATCGTAGTTCTTTTTCTAGTAATAGTAATAGTCATCAAACCAAGTCTTTTGATAATGTTCACACGGACATTTGGGATCCTTCTCATACTCCTAGTGTGACTGGTTTCTCTTATTTTGTTATATTTGTAGATGATTACGCACGTATGACTTGGTTATTTTTGTTAAAAGGATGGTCTAAGTTATCTTATGCTCTTTATCGATTCTAAGACCCTTACTCAATTTGGTAAATGTATTAGGATAGTTGAAATCTAAAGTTTAGATTTTTAGGGTTAGAGATGAAGAATGAATGAGAGATAGAGAGAAGGAAAGAGAGAGAATTTAGAATATAGGTTTAGGGTTCTAATTAATTCCTTGCACCTCTAAGAATTTATATTAAAAGTAATAAAGGTTCAAATTACAAGAAAATCCTTCAAATATAAGTAATAACAATAAAATAAGAAAATAGCTATGCTAACACTCCTCCTCAAGCTGGAGCATAGAGATAAAAAATGCCCAGTTTGAAAGATAAGTGCTGAAAGGTTGAGCGGGATAAGAGTTTTGTGAAAATATCACATAATTGGTCTTCAGAACGAACATACGAAGTGGTAATCTGCTGCCGTAATAACAAATCATGAATGATGTGGTAATCAATCTCGATATGCTTAGTACGTTCATGAAAAACGGGATTATTGGCAATGAAGATAGCGGCCTGATTATCACAAAACATTTGCATAGGAGAAGAAACTCGAATGTCGAAATCCACAAGAAGAGATCGAACCCATAACATTTCAGAGGTGGTATGAGCCATAGAACGATACTCCGCCTCAGCACTAGAATGGGCAGCAACTGCCTGCTTCTTACTGCGCCAAGTAATCAGGTTTCCACCAACAAAAGTGCAATAACCAGATGTAGACCGACAATCAGAGTGATTGCCAGCCCAATCAGCATCACTAAAGCCAACAACAGATAAGGAGCGAGAAGGACGATAGAGTAAACCTCTACCGGGCCTATTCTTCAAATAGCGCACAATGCGACAAAACAGCATCAAAGTGAGGTTGACAAGGAGCATGCATAAACTGACTAACGACACCAACTGTATAGGTAATGTCAGGACGAATAACTGTAAGATAAATTAATTTACCAATAAGGCGTCGATAACGGTCAACATCAGAAAAGAGATGGCTAGAATCAGCATCTAGCTTAACTGTAGAATCCATTGGAGTATCAATGGGTCGAGCACCAAGAAGACCAGTTTCTGATAAGAGATCAAGAACATACTTACGCTAAGAGAGAAACAGACCCCGAAAAAATCGAGTAATCTCAATGCTAAGAAAATAGCAAAGTGCATCCAAGTTCTTAGTGTGAAAGGTTTGGCTTAAGTGCCATTTGAGGGCAGCAATATCAGCAGAGTCATCACCAGAAATGGTGATATCGTCAATATAGGCAATTAAGATAACGGTGCCAGCAGTGGAGTGACGAAAAAAATAGAGTAATTGACAGAGGAACGTTGAAAACGATAGGCAATCACAATAGAGTTAAAGCAATCGAACCAAGCACGAGGAGACTGCTTGAAACCATATAGAGCCTTGCGCAAATGACAGACGAGATGCTCATTGCCAGAGACAATAAAATCAGGTGGTTGGTCTATATAGACCTCCTCTTGAAGATCACCATGAAGAAAGACATTCTTGATATCGAGTTGATACAAGGGCCAAGAACGACTAACCGCCATAGAGAGAAGAATTCAAATAGAATTAAGACGTGTGATGGGGAAAAAGGTCTCTAGATAATCAACACCATAAGTCTGAGTGTACCCTTTAGCCACTAAGCGCACCTTAAGCAGTTCAACAGAATCATCGGGAAGATATTTGACGGTATACACTCAACGACAACCAACGGGTTGTTTACCAGGAGGAAGAGATGTAAGCTCCCAAGTCTGATTCTGATGAAGAACACTCATTTCCTTAGTCATATCGTATTTCCAGCCAGGCAAGGACATAGCCTGCTTGTAAGAAGAAGGAATAGAAACAGTAGACAAGGTACAAGCAAAGGAATAAAAACAAGGAGAGAGATGGTCATAAGAGACATAATGAGCGATGGGATGTTAAGTACAAGTGCGTTTACCTCGTCGCAATGCAATATGCAGGTCATTAGCCGAAGGTAGGACCGCAGGCGGGGAAGATGATGTGGTCGGGCCATAAGGTACAGTAAGTCGATTCTGAGAGCGGTGGTACACCTGTACAAGAGGAGGCACCTGCACAGGAAGAGTAAGAGGCAAGGGAAGTGTAGGAGCGGTGAACTTCCCCTCACGACAAGAGATAAGGTCAAAAGATAAGTCCTGACCAGCAGAAGTAAAGAAAGAAGTCAACTAAAAAAACGGGACATCAACACTAACAAAATATCGACGAGACTCGGGATGATAGCAACGATATCCTTTCTGAGTGCGAGAGTACCCAAGAAAAACATATTTGCGAGCCCGAGGAGATAACCTGTCAAGACTGGGATCAAGAATATGAACAAAGGCAACGCAACTAAATACCTGAGGAATAAGAAAAAAGGACGGAGAATTAGGGTATAATAAGGAAAAGGTGACTGATTGTTCAACATAATAGAGGGCATACGATTAATCAGATGACATGCAGTGAGAATAGTATCACCTCAAAAATGTTTAGGGACATGCATTTGGCATAACAAAGTACGTGCAACATCTAGCAAGTGACGATATTTACGCTCAGCGACACCATTCTGTTGAGAGATATGGGCACAAGTAGTCTGATGAATAATACCACGATTTACACAAAAAGAGTCCACAGTAGAATGGACATATTCTAAAGCGTTATCAGAGCAAATAATTTTGATCCGTTTGCCAAATTGTGTAAAAATCTCATTATAAAATTTGGTCAGAATAAGAGAGAACTCTGATCGGTTCTTCATTAAAAATAACCAAGTCATGCGAGAGTAATCATCAACAAAGATAACAAAATAGAATATCCATTAGTACTTGGAGTTCGAGAAGGACCCCAAAGTAGGAAAAGAGCTACGGTGATGTTTACCTAACTGACAAGCCTCACAATCTAAACTAGACACATAACCCAAAGTAGGAATAGCAAGCTTCAGCTTTGCTAAGGACGGGTGGCCCAATCGAAAATGCCACTGAAGGGAAGGGACACAAGCACTCAAAGTAGTGGATGTGTGAGGAGATGTTGGATCAACATTTAAATAGTGGAGACCATCCCTTCTCATGCCCTGAACCAATCATCTTCTCGGTCTACAGATCCTGAAAAACACAAGAAGAAGGGAAAAATGTTATCGAACAATTTAAAACTTTAGTCAATTGATTAACTGAAAGCAAGTTGAACGGAAAATCAGGAATATAGAGGCCAAGGGGTAGAGTAAGGAAGCGAGTGGGACGAAGAATCCCTCTACCATGGACTGGGCGAGAGGAACCATAAGCTAAAATAATATTATGCTGAAAATGAGTAAAATCAGAGAAAAAGGAGAGAGTACCAGACATGTGAGAACTAGCGCCGGAATCTATAATCCATAAAGGAGGGGCAAGAGCAGCACAAGCCGTAGTACCCGAATCAGCTAAGTAGCAGTAGAACTGGAAGAAGGATAAGCGGTACGCAATGCCTGAACTAGATTGGTAATTTGAGTAGTGAGTGAACCATGAAAATCAGAACTAGGAACTGCTTGGTTAGAAGAAGTGAAGGATGCCGGAGAATTTTCAGTAACCTGATGAGCATAACTAGGCTTCCCATACTTTTTTCAACAGTACGGTTCGGTGTGATTAGTAGCCCAACAATGATTACATTTTCAGTCACCTTTACCACCTGTTCGACCACCAATACGAGCACCACCACGACTACTACGGTCACCACGTCCACCACGTGGGCCATTACGTCCACCACCAGTAGAAATCAAGGCAGAGGACTCCAAAGAAAAAGCGGCAGATCGAACCACAGAACAAGCTTGTCCGAATGAGGAGCGCAAAAGTCGAGAATAGGCATTAGCAGCAGTGGGTACGGTCTCGTTGGCAAGAATCTGATATTTGAACCCTCGTAACTTAGCGTCCAAACTAGACAATAAGGAAGTAATCATAAAGTCCTCTCAGTGGCACTGCTGCTGGCTGAGATCAGTAGTAAGGGGTCGTAACTGCAGCAACTGGTCCCAAAGATTCTTAAAAATACTGTAATACTCCGATAAAGGCTTCCCGGACTGCTTCGTAGTGAAAATTTGCTCATAGATTTCAAAAACACGAAAGACATTACTCTGATGGGAGAAGGAGTCAGCAACGGAGTCCCAAATCTTTTTAGAGGTCACAAAATTCAACGGTCGCAGAAACCGTAGGTTCCATGCTATACCACAGTTAGCCCATAACAATTGAATCTTCGCATATCCAATCTTTATATTTTGGATCTGTTGGAGTTAAGGGTGGGTCAGTTACATACTTTAATTTGCGCTTTCCCCGCAAAAAAAAATTCACAGCATGTGCCCAGGCCAAGTAATTCAATCCATTTAATTTGGTGGAGGTTATAGATTTGGGCATATCATCATCCTTAAGTAAAGAGATTTTAGTTTCAGCCATAGCAGGCAACCAAAAACCAAAAGAACAGAGGACAAATGTCACACACCAAAACCACGTCGCGCAACAAGAGAATCAGACCACAATCTCCAAAGCAATGCAAAGTATACCCAATAAGATGATTTGCAAGTCACATACCATGGAGCAAAGTAAATCAAACCAAAAACAAAGGGCAGAAGTAAAGCAAACCAAAAGAACCAGAAAAAAACCTCGCGCGAAGAAGCTGTCGCAAAGAAGTTGTCAACCAGAATACCAAACTGAAGCAAATCAAGCCAAATCAACAACTCCACAAGTGATTTCGACCCCTATAGATGAGATTGAGACCTCCAATTTGAAACAAGAATGCCGAAATCGAAGAAGCACAAACCCAGTTGTTGCACGAAGAAACTGTCGGTGCAAGGGATTCCCAATTTCGACTAGAATGCTAAAAGCAAAGCAAACCAAGGCAAATCGACACCTCCACAGGTTATTTCGGCCCCTATAGATGAGATTGGGACTGCCAATTTGAAGAGCGTCGAAATCGATGAATCAAAAAAATGGAAACCCTAGATGCTGAAATCTTCAAAAAACAAAAATCAACACTTCAGATGGCTTCAAAAAAAGCGGAAAACTACATCATAATGCTCAGATTGTCTAATCGTTCAAGATCAGAGGATTGATTGCGCTCTACCATGCTGACGTCATGCTGACGTCGTCAGCGTCGGGTTGCTGACGTTAGCAATGCCAATTGTTCCCGGTGATGTTTTGGTTATGTTTTCCTCACTTCGCGTAGGATCTAATGCTCTGATACCAAGTTGAAATCTAAAGTTTAGATTTTTAGGGTTAAAGATGAAGAATGAATGAGAGATAGAGAGAAGGAAAGAGAGAGAATTTAGAATATAGGTTTAGGTTTCTAATTAATTTCCTGCACCTCTAAGAATTTATATTAAAAGTAATAAAGGTCCAAATTACAAGAAAGTCCTCCAAATATAAGTAATAACAATAAAACAAAAAAATAGCTACGCTAACAAGGATCTTTCAGTTTGATAATGCTCTTGAATATACTCAGCCTAACAGTTTGTGATTGATTCTTTTTGTGGTGATTGTGGTATTATTCATCAAACCACTTGTGCTCGTACTATTAAGCAAAATAGCGTAGTTGAGCGAAAGCATCGCCTAATAAATCTCTTACCATCTTGGAGTGACGCGGTTGTCAATTCCTACCATCTTGTTAATTGCATGCCTTTTGTAGTTTTAAATTATAAATCTCCTTTTTCTTTTTTATCACTTAATAAGTTGCTATTCTCTGTTACTCCTTGTGTGTTTGGGTGTATGACCTTTGCTCACATTCTTGATCGTGGTCATGATAAGCTATCTCTTAGGGCTCGTAAGTGTTCTTTTTTGGGGTATTCTTGTATGCAGAAGGGCTATCGTTTCTAAATTTCTACCATCCGAAGTGTCACAAATATTTGGCAAGTGTTGATGCATTTTTTTTTTATTCTATCCCATTCTTTTCCTCATCCGGTCAATGTCTATCTAGTGATCTAATCAGTTGTCATGAAGTTAAACCTACTCTTTCTTCGATGCCGTTTGAGTCAATTCTTGCTTCCCCCTTTCTTGCTGCGCGCTCATAATTGAATGGTTGTCCATTATGGCCCAAATGAATCTTTTCCTTTGTCGTGGTTCCTGCACCTTCTCTTGCTCCACATGTTGATAATTTGCGTCTAGCTTTGTGGCAAGGTAATATACTTGTACCCAACACCCAATTGTTCATTTTATCTCTTATCTTCATCTTTCTCTTTGTTTACACTCCTTTGTTCGGATCATGACCTCTCTTTCTATTCCATTATCTTATGAGCAAGCGTTGATTTTTTCTGGATGGAAACGTGAAATAGACGAGGAGATGAGGGTTCTTACATGAATCAGACTTGAGAGCTTACTGTATACTAAGCGGTGTTGGTGCCTATTATGTCCTGGGCCAGGTAGATTTGACCTCCCCCGTTCCTTCTTCTTGGGAAACAAATTGTTGGCTATCGTTGAGTGTACACTAGTAAGTATCTTCCTGATAGATCTGTTGAACATCTTAAAACACGCTTGGTTTCATAGATTCAACACTGTTGTGTTCGAGTATGGTTTTAGTCGTTTTACTTTAGATCACTCTGTTTTTGTTTGTCATTCTTATGCTGGGATTATTGTGTTAATTGTTTATGTATATCATTATATTTGGCGATGACTCTCATGATATTGTCGAGCTAAAGCGCCATTTGGGCCACCAGCTTTATACTAAAGATTTGGGCCTTATATGTTATTTTTTTTGAAATTGAGGTTGCTCGATTGTCTCGTGGTATTTCTTATCTCAATGGAAATATGTCCTTAATCTTTATTTGAATATGATTTTTTGGGTGCTCTTCGTGTTGATACTCTTATGGATTCTATTGGTAAGCTAGATTGTGCAACAGGAGAACCCTTTCCAAATGTAGGCCGTTATTGGCGCTTAGTTGGAAAGCTAATCTATGTTATCGTCATTCGTTTAGACATTAGGTATGCTGGTGGTCAGTATTATTGCATGCTGCTCGTCGTCCTCACTTTGAGGTTGTATGTCGTATATTGTAATATCTGACAGTTGCATCTGGTTGTGGTTTGTTATATCGGCCCTCATCCTTCTTTGTAATTGGTTTTAGGGAGGCTAATTGGGTTGCTAGTTGGTCTGATCAGCGGTCTACTTGTCTACTTCTGGCTATTGCTCCTTTGTAGGAGGAAACCTTCTTACTTGGCATAATACGAAACAGGAGTGTTGTTGCTTGCTCTAATGTTGAGACTAAGCATCATGCAATAGCTGATAATGCCTCTGAAATGTTACGGGTTCGCTCCCTTCTTCGAAATCTGGGTATTAATGTTCCTGTTCTTATGTAAATGTGTTGTGACAATCAAGAAATTATCTTTATTGTTAATAATCCTGTTTTTTATGAGCGTACTAAACATATTGGAGTTACCCTTTATGTTCGTTCAGACAACTAACTCTGTTATATTCTTACCAAACCTTTGGCTTGGGCTCCCTTCCAATGTCTCTCTTCCAAGCTAGGCACGTTATATACTCCATCTTGTAGAGAGAGTGTTAAGAGTTATTTTTATATTGTTTGTTTATTTCATTATTGTCCAAGAGGGGTATACTTGTAACGTTCTGCTTCTAATCAGAGTTTTAAAAATCGGCCGTTATCATTACGCAACGCCGTTACATATAGGTTTCGGTGCTTCCTGTTACCCGTTACGGCCTGTTTAGCGGTGTGATGAAAAATCTCATGTGTAGAGTCCGTTACAGTTGCCGTAATAACCGTTATGGCGCCAAAAAGGCCGTAAAGACCCGTTACGGTACCGGTATAGCCGTTACAGTGACTATATAATGGTTCTTCAAACTATGAATCAATTGAAATAATTTTTTGAGTGCAATTTCTTATACTCTTTTCACCACAAATGTTTTCATAGCAGTTGATTCATATATTTAATGTTGTATTACCTTATAATCATATTTTAAAGCTTAAAAAAAGTGCTTTCTAAATTACTTGTTTAAGGCTTATGCAAAGTTGCAAACTAAATTTAAAATATTTAGATTTTTGTTGCTTTAAATTAGATTCGTATATTAATGTTTAATTACTCGTTTATTTTTCTTAAAAAATTAAAAATAATTTTAAATTTTTTTGTAGTTTAATATATACTCAGAGGAGTAAGTTTAGAATATTTAGATATTGGTTTTTTCAGTTAAATTCATTGTAACCCAATTGGAATCTTTAGATCTTAATTGTTTTATATTATACTTGTATATTTAATAATGCATTATTTTTTAAAAGCATTTTAAAACTATTATAAAAATTAAGACATATGTTGAATCATGTCTAGAAAGTTAACAAAATTCACCAAAACTATTTTGAACTCTAATAAATATAATTTGGAATAAAAACACGCGTATCGGCTAAATTTCAGTGAGTTGTGCGAAAAAGAAAAAAATTCACAGCTCTGGTAACTGTTGCCGTTACGCTACGGCCGTTATGCCCCGAAACCGTGTCACCGCCGCCGTTCGTAAGGCAACTGCTACCGCTAATTTCAAGCGAGGCTAATGCTATAGTACCCCAAACCTTTTCCTCTCTCTTTTCTTCTTTTCTACTCCAAACCCTAATTTCAAGTGAGGCTAATGCTATAGTGCAACTCAATTTCTCTCAACTGTTTTGCATGGACTAAATCTATCACAAACAATCGAAAGTAAGCACACCAAGATTGGAACAATAGCCTAGAGGTAGATTGGAATTTTTGAATTTTGTGTTGTGTAGGAAGGGATTTGGAGATAGATGGAGCAGGTGGATCCTAGGGCGTCTGTCTTTTTATAATATGCTGGCTATTGCACGCAGAAAATAGGGAAAGAGGTTCAAGGTTTCTAGAGGCCTTAGGCAAGGTGATCCTTAATCGGCATTTCTTTTCACTTTTGGAAGCTATTTGGGCAGGATGGTCGATGGGGCCAAGGAAAAGGGCCTTGTCGATTGTTTTATTATAGGAAGGGATAGGGTCTTTGTGTCCCATTGGTACAATATATGTTTTTTTTCTTCTGGGGAGGAATTGATGGTAGTTAACTTGTTTTTAGGTTTGAGAATTTTTGAGATTATCTCGGGCCTTAAGGTTAATATGAACTAAAGAAGTATCATGGGTATAAATTTGATAGTACAAATTAAAGGTATTGGTTGGAATTTTAGGGTGTTCCATTTACCATTTTTTTGATCAAACATTCCTAATGTTATAAAAATAGGGAAGATGTTGGAAGGTTCAAAGAAGAGTTTTGTTTTATAAATGGGGGAGGTATACTTTATTATAGTTAGTGTTACATATCATTCCTTTCTAGGATTGAATTAAGTAGATTTGTTTCGACATGGCTTGTTTCGATAGGATTAGTTTATCTTTTTTCCAATCTTTATCACTTTGTTATCTCAAGTGTCTTTTTAGAGCTTGTATTTTGGATTATTAAAAAAATAAATATTATTATTTTGATTAGAATTGGTGTAGATTCTAATTCACTCTTAGGTACGAATTCCTAAAGTTCTTTAGGTGTGAATGTCTATGGCCTTATTCCCACATGCATCTTTGTCATCTAGCATTGAGGACGCCAGATGGGTTGCCTCGTGTGTGGCGACAATAGACTCATGTGATAGGCATACGGACTCTATTGTCCGCATCAAAGGGAAGGAGGAAGGTAAGAAGGATCACTTTGATATTGCTTCCTGTGGATAAGCCATTCAAGAACGGTGTGGTACCACTGGACCCACTCCTCATTTCACTAATGCACCTTAAGATACAAGCTCGTGTGTCCAAAGGTACAAGCTCCACTGATGCTTCAAAGGAACAAACTCCATTGATGCGCCAAATGTACAACCCCCAGTGCACATTAATCCGAGGTTGGGAGCAGGACTCAGATCACCTCGGGACCACCAGGAGGATAAGTGGAATGAAGACTAGAGTTAGAATCATCACGGTTGTTTGGCCGAACCATAAAGTTGGCTCCACCTTGACCACCTCGGGGCAGAGAGGGGCTTGACCATTCCGACTTGGCCTGACCATTTCGGCCTAACCGTTCTGTCACTCTGACACTTTGACCACCTAGGGATGCTGACATATCACAACTACTCCTGATACAGGTACCGAGTGGCAAGGCGACAGAGAGGTCAAACCTTGGAGAAGTCAAACCGAGGGAGACTAGCCACGTGGTACATGCAAGTTGTCTCCCTTCTTTGGTTCGGCTTATATAAAGGCCATTTCTCATTTATTACATGCATCATGAACAATTAACAAGCTCAATTAATGCCATTACCTTCTGGTTATTATTGTCATCCCCGTCTTGCCTTAAGATTGTTAACTTTCATCTCCTTCCACCTCCGGTGACTCTTAAGCCTAGTCGAGTGCCTTTATTCTCCTAGGCCATTCATCCGCCCTTACTTCGTCAAAACTTCCCTTAGAAAAGGGGCTGTTTCTATGAGAAATATTGTAGCTCAATATTGCCCTTCTTGACAAATGTTTATGGAGATTTCCTACTAAGCGTAATTCATCATGGCATTCTATTATTAGAGTAAAAATGGAGTTCCAATTAATGGGCAAGATTCTTCTGTGGTTTGTAGGGCAATTATCGATCGCCTTGAAAATATATTTCTCATATTATCCTTATGTTTTCAAGATTCTTCAGGGTAGGTAACAGTGTGAGAGAGAGGTTTTGGGAAAATGTAGGGCATGCGACTATTTTATTGATATCTTGTTCCCACATTTGTATCCGTTGGTTAAATCACAGCATATTTCTATTGAATCCATGCTAATTTGGCACTTAGCTCTCATATCACGTAATTTTAATTTATGTATCTCAATGACAGATCATTTGAAATCACAATTTTGTTGCTTTGATTGCTTTTTCTCAAGTTGTAATGTGAGTGGTAGGAGGTGTGGTCACTTCATTCTTCAGTATTTTTTTTTCCTAAGGATGTCAGCGTATTTGAGTCTTGAGTTGTTCTATAGTGGCTTCCTTCTCAATCAATTCACTACCAAGAGTATTCCTCCTCCCACCCAC
>JAULJZ010083687.1:0-34196 GCA_032270985.1 Heliamphora pulchella
CACCTCGTTTTCCTAGCATGTTTAATTTATATTGCATGTGTTGTTTAGAATCTGCTGAGCTTTGGCTCACGGTGTGGGATTTTGATTTTCTTCAGGTACTGGTCATGCTGGTTGATCAGAGGGTGCAGGAGAGGTGGAAGAGCTGTAGTCTTCCCTTTTTGTTCTTTTGTTACATGTATGCTTATATCATGTTTTTCGGGGGTTAGAGCCATGTAATGTTACCGTTTGGCATATATATACAATGCATGTATGGTTTATTTTGAGAGTATGTTCTCGGGCTGGATGTTGCATTTAGTTGTTTATGGGTGTTTAACATGGCTCGAAGTTTGGGACGTGACAACTTGATATCAGATCTCTAGGTTCGAATACCTATGAGCCGTGGGAAGAGGGTGTATCCCGTGTGAGGTTGATTGTGTGTGCTTGATTGCATGTGTTTACACACTTTGATAACTTGATCGTGTCAGCATGTTAAATATGTGAACGATGTGTATATGTGAGCATGGAGGTTGAATCTTATGAGTGATAGTCTTGCCTTTGGGCATTTGGATTAACAAACTTGGGAGCCAAGTTAGAAACGCGTTTAGCTGACGTGATTTCTATCAGGGAATCTGAGTAGGTTATCCAGATTGACGTGTCATTCTTGTTGGTTCTCCTCGGTATATGTGGAGTTGTTTAGCATGAACCTATGTGGCTATGTGTTAGCATGCTAAGTGTTTAGTATTTATGTTCATGCCATGTACTGCATCTTATATGTTGTTTTCTTTTATAAAGACGCGATGTCTGAGGAGAGGGCGAGGCCGTTGTCAAGGCCTTAGCCATGTGGGCCAAGGGGATATGCATATTCCTGATGTTGGGGTTGCAAATGCTCCCCACGGACCGTGTGAGGCCATGGAGTTGCTGCGTGCGATGGTGGGTGCCATCGGTCAGCTAGTAGAGGTTGTTAGGGGAGAGAGTAGGACCCAACAGGATGGTGGAGGTGCTCAATTTCAGGGGCGTGGGGACAAACGCCGGAGGTTGACTGGTCCGAGTTCATATCCTAGGGAATTGCATCAGCAGCAGTTTCCTGTATCAGTACCGGTGGTGGCTTCATCTGGGAGGCCAGAGTAGAGGGAGTTGATTTTCTTTCGGTGCAGGCAGCCTGGGCATCGTATGAGGGATTGCCCTCAGCGAAAGCGGTTCCGGGGTTAAGTACCAGTTCAGCTGCAGGGGAAGGTTAGGTGCTATCAATGTGGACAGCCAGGGCATCGTATACTGGAGTGCCCGCAGTCGAGGAGGCAGTCCCAGAGGTCATGGATTCAGTCACAGGGGAGGGAGCTACTGATTTGTTATGGGTGTCGCCAGCCGGGACACATTCGCAGGACCTGCCCACAGAGGGAGAGTGTACCGAGCATGGTAGGCACATCAGAGCGTTCGTTTGTGCAGGATCAGCAGCAGCATTTTGCAATGCATCCTTCCAGAGTTACAGGTGAGGGTGCTTCAGTTTAGATTCCAGTTGGGCAGCCCAGATTGACACAGGGCCGAGTGTATGTCCTTGAAGCTCCCAGTTCAACGAGGGCACCGATTGTGCCGGAGGATGCTGATATGCCTTCAGCGAGTGGAGGTACTTTCTGAGTATGCAGATTAAGGGTCAGATTCTTCATTGCATCAGTTTAGGGTTGGTTATGGATCTCGTGAATAGTGTGCTGTGTTGAGGCAGTGGTTGGTGAGGTTGTGAGGTCGGGAGTGTTGTAGATCCCGAGTCTTTGAGATAGTTGGCCATGGTTTAGAATGCCTGACCTTCTTTGACTATATCCTAGGAATTGATTGGCTGGCCATCTCTTGTGCCTGTGTCGATTGTGGTCGATGTGGTGGTCTCTTTGGCCTTGAGTTGAATTTCGGGGGCGAAATTCCTTCAAGGGGGGTAGAGTTGTGAGACCCTGACCCATTTTCTTTTTTCGGCGTTTTTGGACGCACGTTATGTGTTTTCTTTTGAGCATGTTTTTAATGCTTTTGATGTATGATCGGGCTTAGATATGCATGCTGGGTAGGTTCCCGGGGCCGTGGGCCGTTGTGGCGCAATTCACGAAAAAGTTCAAAAAAAAATATTTTGGAGGCCTATAAATACCTGGAGTTAGATATTTTTATAAAGATATTTTTCAAAACTTCTCCAGTAAGTTTCCCATTTTCTCTCTTCCATCTCTCTAAATTCTCGGGGGCCTGGGGCTCAGTTTTCAGCGATCCAACAGCGGATCCTTGCTTTTGGCACGGTGTGCTACGTAACCATCCAATCAGATTTTAATTTCGGCGAAGCTCGTTTTTGCACATGGATCGAGCGTCGAGTTTTCAACTCACCGAGGTAGGATTCTAGACCTGTATGTTTTATAAAGATGCTGTGGGTAATCGGTGTCTTTTTACCGGTTAGATCGCTGTGGATCTGAGTTTGAATCAAGTTAGGTTTTTGGGTTTAAAACCTTGTTTCGGCAATTTCTATGGATGAAATCGGGTGTCGGGGGTATCTTTTGAGGTCTCGGTGTTAGGCCTAGGCGTGTGGGTGTTCACGAATGTTGATTTGAAGTTTGGAAGCTTCGATTCAGGGGTTTAGAGGTTGAACCCGAAGCTCGGAATCGATTTTTTGGTGAGTTCAGTCGACCGAACCTATGGGTTCAGTCGACTGGATCTTGGTTTTGGGGTTCGGTCGACCGAACCTATGGGTTCGATCGACCGAACCAAGTGTGAGGCATTTTGGTGGTTTCCAGTGTATTGTTCAGTCGATTGGGGGTTGGGTCTAGTTGACAGAAGTGCTGAGGTGTGTGATGGTGGTACGATGGTTGGGTTTTGGTTTCCGATTGGTGTCCTATGGTATTCAATTGACTAATTTATGGGAATTACCTGATTTAAATACCTGTGGATTCCTTTTGGGGTTCGGTTAGTTGTGTCATGATTTCGGGGGTCGTGTGGTATCCTCGTGTGTTTGTGTTGATGCCATCCTCGGGGATGATGAGTTAATGAGATGTGGGTGTTTGTTATGTGTTGAGTGTTTGGGACCGTGGTTCCCTTCGGGAAAGGCGTCTTGGGTTGTGAAATCATGAGGTAAGGATTTGGGTTTTTAGTTGGCCTTCGGGCTAGGCTTGGTGGTTATATGTGGCTATGTGCTTTTACAACGGGCTTATGCATGTTATAACTGTAATTTATTCATGCATGGATTATGTAATGTGTTTTACATGGCTTTCGATGGCATTATGTGTAATATGGTATATGCTTTAAAACCCTGAGTTTGATAGGCATATGGATGTGGAATTTGAGGAACGAATGCATGTAGTGCATGTGGCATGGGTGCAGGTTTATGTGAGTCGCATGTGCAGCATGTGGCCTAGTTTGTGATACGTAGTGATAGTACGTAAGTTTACGCATTTAATTCCTGATTAAGTTATGCATAGGTGTATGGAATGAGATAGATGGTTGTGTTTGCTCTGGCTAACGGTGTTTACGTTAGGGTTACGACCCTTTGGTTAAAATCTGAGAAGATTACAACAGGGTTACGACCCTTCGGTTAAAGCTCGTAAAGAAGCGTTTAGTAGGGCTACAGTCCCTCGGTGCAAGTCCGTAAAGAGGTATTCGTCAGGGCTACGGTCCCTCGGTTAAAACCCGTAAAGATGCATTGATGGGGGCTATGGTCCATCGGTGAAAGTCCGAGAAGATACATGGATTGCATGAATTGCATTATGGGACGGATAGACCAGTTTTTAAATTATTTTTAAGAGTCGTGTGTATCGCGATCTAAAAACCGTTTTCAAACTGTTTTTGAAGGCTCATGTGAGAGAGTCAAATGATGGTTTGTATCCTCGCTTTTCCTTGCATGTGAAACTATTTTTAAGGCTTGAAAGAGAGTCTAAAACTGCACTTCGATTTCTTAGCATATTTTGTTTATATTGCATGCTTGTTTAGTTTTTGCTGAGCCTTGGCTCACGGTGTGGGATTTGCTTTTCTTCAAGTACCGGTCACGGAGGTTGATCTGCAGGTGCTGAAGAGGTGGAAGAGCCGTAGTCTTCCTTTTTGCTAGTTTTGTTACATATATGTTATAACATGTTTTACGAGCGTTGGAGCCGTGTAATGTTGTCGTTTGGCGTTTATATACAATGCATGTATGGTTTATTTTGATAGTGTATTCTCGGGTTGGGTATCTTGTGTGGTTGTTTTTGGGTATTTCACGAGCCCCGAAGTTTGGGGCGTGACAGTAACCATCCACACCCTTTCGCATGAAATTTCAAAGACGAAATTTATTTAAGGGGTAGATTGTAATACACCGGTCCGAACCCTAGTTGTAACAGCCCGAACTGTAACTACCTCTGGAGCGATCTAGTCCAAACCCTAGTATTAGCAATGGATAGACAATGAGAACTTAGGTCGCTACATGAACAATGGAAACCCCTAGCTCAACCCGAAACCCTAATTTGAACTAGAAACCCTAAAATGGCCAAATACTCAGAGGTAAAGCCCTAACATTCAAAAAAATCTCAGAATAACTTAAATGGAGTAAATAACATAAAATATTAAATCAAAAATATAAAATTCTCATAATTAAGGTAAAATGACCATTTTACCCCTAGTACAGTAAAAAGTCTTAAAAATTTAAAATTTGACACACGGATACCCAAAATTAGATATTTATAAATAATTAATTAATAAAATAGAAAATAACAACAAAAATTGACCAAATTGCCCTTGCATGGCCGGCTACCTAGGAAATTGTGCCCAAAAAGTTACTTTTTGCCTTTTTAAGTTTAAAAGTAAGAAAAATATGTATAAATTAAGTAATATTTTGACCTAATACTTTTTATACAAGTAATATATATAATAATATAATAATATTGGTCAAAAAAAATAAACAAATAATTATTTAAAATCTCTACACAATAAATAAGTCAAAAAGCCAATTTAAGTTAAACTAGTTTAATTTAACTTAAAAATCTACACTTATTTAATTAATTACTATCAAAATTATGATAAATCATGAAAAGACTAAATTATTTATAAATATATTAATATAATAGATTTTAGTAGGTTTAGATACTAAAAAGGTACATAAAATTAATATTTTATGCATTTATATTCACAAAAATGTACCAAAATACAATTTAAAACCCTAATTAAATACAAAATCAGCTTTTTAGTCCCCCAAACAGCCCCAGACGAATTTCCTTGCTGCCATGGTCTGAATATGTCTCTCTCAAATAACCTCCACCTCTCATTCAACCAATAGGAATTTACAAAAATTTAAATTTTAAACTATTTGTAATAATTAATCTCCATTATAATTTCTATTATAAAAACACACTCCAAGCACTCTCCTCCTTCATATGGTACGGCTGAAAGGGTGAGAGAGAGACTACAGAAAAAATTATCTAAGTGTTCTCAGAGAGAAGAAGAAAGAAGGAAGGAAGAGGAATGAGAGAAGGATAAAGGAAGGAGCATTAAGTTAAGTCCTATTCTCCTTCAATCTTGTAGCATCAAAAGAGGTAAGCAAGTCTCTTAAACCTTCTGATATTTTTCCTCAAGATACTTCTCAATCCATCTCTATAAAATACCCTAAGAAAAAGAAATGAAGAATAACTCAAAAAAAAGGCGTTGTAGATGCAAATGGTGGATTGCTAGGGTAAGATTGTGCTTTGTATGTGCTTGCATATGTATATTTTTTAGTTTTATGGCTTAAACATGTTTGGAAATTTTGGTTTATATAAGTTTAATACATGCATGGAAAAAAAAAACACATCAAAGATGCACACAACACAAGCTAAGCAACTAAAACTCTAGGTAACCTAATTTTCTGGACTTACCTACTTTCAGCCACTAACTTTAATACACCATAACTAAATGTAGAAAAATGGTCTTAAAGTGATTTTTGTGTCTAGATTTACAGTTTTGAGTTTTCTTTCCTAAAAAATTTGTTTGAAGTAATTTCGTTGAGTAAAACTCCAGATGTGTTATTTTTTCCAAAGTGTGTCAGATCTTGATCATTCTGAGTTGCAGACCTAAAAACTCTAAGTTAGAGTGAGAACTGAGCTTTGGTCAAAACATAAAACTTGTAGAGAACATATTTACCTTTCGGTCCACAAACAATGAGCCAAAACTATGAAGTCTTGATAAGTCATAACACTTCCCAAAGTCACTGTTGAGGTTCAGTGACTAACAAACCTCTCTGTCACACATTTGTGAGACACAAAACCTAACTTTTTGTATGCCAAATCCAAAAGTGGTAAACATAAAAAGTGTAGCTAACATATTAAACTAATTACTGAGGAAAAATTAGCCCAAAATACCCTCGGAGGATACCTTAAAAGTTTTGAGTATTCTCTGTTAACAACACACTCTGCAGACTCTTTTTAGGCTGACTAAACCCTTTTTATAAATTGGCTAAAATTTCAAACAACTTACCCTAGCACAAAACATGTAAGTTGTAGGGGTCATCTTAAACTAAAACCTCACCAAATATCAGACCTAAAGTCTCTTAATTGATGCCCCCAAACCGTGGCCAATAGAGGCCATATTTCTGTGTTTTTTTCTATAAAATGCTGAAGGTTTTTTACTAAAATAAAATAAATGACCCCCATACCCTAGGATCTAACCTTAGTGATAAACATGAAAGTTATAGGGAATATTTTTATCTAATTGGTGTTAAAATTTTAAAAATTAAATCCATGTCTAAGTACTTTGAAACACTGTTGAAACTTTAAAACTAGCAATTGAACTTTTTATCTAAAATTGTCTAAGTGTTCGAATGACGTGTTACATATGGAACTTGAGTGTGTGAACCTTATATGAACTTCTTAAGCAATTAGTGTATGAAAATGATACTTTTGATGAAATGAACTTATGCCAATTGTTCGATTCTATGTCGCTTAAATTGTGGTTATGTTTCGCATGCTTGTACCTGATGCTTTAGCAAGTTGTACCACGTGCCCTATCATATTTATATGCCATGCTATGATTAATTGCACACGAGAAGCATGTTCCACACCATGACCATTCACATATTGCATCTTGGCTTATCGAAGTCCATTTGTATCTTTCAAATTGGGTTGGGTGACATGGAAATCATTATATAGTGGTTGTGGGTCTAGGGCGTCCCTAGTTGCCATATTTGAAAATGAAGTTGGAGGTTTTTTATTGAAAAGGGGAGAATTAGGCACCATGGGTTCGTCACTTGCATTAATTAGACTTTGGGTTGACACCAAATGAGTATCCTTGTTCTTAAGGTGGGATTGGTTAACCTAAAATAAGGATGAATAAAATTGGATAAAGGTCGGTTCCCACGCCATTGCCATTGAGTAAAACAACTGTGGCATAAAGCTCGGCAATGCATTTTGTCACGTCCCAAACTCTGGGTCACGCGAAAAGCCTACAAACATCCACTAAACCGTCCCAACACAAAGGGTTCAAAACCAGAAAACTAAAACAAGGCTAAAACCTTTGTAAAACGTACTTTCGAGGGTTTATTTAATTTTAAAAAGTAGCCCAAAAGACTACGATTACGGTCCCACAAGCCAAGCTTTAAAAAAAGGCAAAATACATATTTTGGGATAAGAAAATCTTTTATTTTATAAAGAAAACTTAGACCGTTCCAAAATCTCCCTTGTACCACAAGAGTTTGAATGAAGCAAAAACTCTTTGAAAACCCCATTTCTAAACTGTTGCAACAACCAACGAAAAACGTAGTAAGAAACTATGGGAAATGATAACCAACCCAAGGTTCTCTCGAAAGTATTAAAACATGCATACATTGACCCACGGCCATAAGAAAAGCATATGGTTAAAAACATGTTATACTCAAACATGAAACATGAACAGAAAGGTATAAACTACCTAACAAAGACAAAATAACAAGGTCTCATCAACAGCCACCTCCGAGCACCTCAAGGTCACCCTACAGGACCACGTTCACCTGAAAAAAGTTTTACAACAAAATCCCACACAGTGAGCCTAAGCCCAATAGAAACAAACTATAAAACTGTAAAGTATGTTATGCAATCATAAGCATACAGACTCAACCACATGAGTTAAAAAGGTTTTTCTACCCTGAAAACCATAAGTTTTCCATCAAGCCAACACGAGCCTCAAAATGGTTTTACCTCATAAAACCCACGTTTTCATCCTTAAAACCATGCATATCTACCATGCATATAACATGCCATAGTTAAAGGAAAAAAATAGTAATCAAAACATGATTTGTCACCCAGATCATACAACCAGGAATAAAATATTATTTTCCCACTCGGACCACACAACTGAGGAAAATAAAACGATAACACAGTAATAAAACAGTATTCTCCACTCGGGCCATATTGTCGAGGAGAAAGAGATAAAATAAAATCCTATGTACCGACTCTGTTACACAGACAGAGGTAACAACTATAGACTATTGCCCATTACTCTAAAAGCACTCATGGTTTGCTAATTAATGACAAGTTCTATACAGAGTCACGGCAACGTCGTCATTCACGGAGGTAACCAACGCCATTCACGGAGGCAACCGACTCTTTACAGATTTCTACGACTGATGGAGGAAGCAACCAATTACTCTTTACGGATTGCCACGACCGATAGAAGAGCATCTAAACCACGTTTACGGGGATGAACCCGAGGGACTGTAGCGAACCCACTCTGCGCACGTTTTTCGACTTCCACCAAGGAGCAATAAATACCCAACTCATCATACCCACTGTCACGGTACATCTATGAAAAATATTTAAAAACCAATCGTAGCTCAACTACAAAAACCCGAAAATAGTTTATACAACACATGTACAAAAGAGGTCAAATCCATTAACATGGAGATCTATAAGCAGGTAAAAACATGTTTCCAACAAAACATTTTAAAAGCTGAGACTCAACCCCAAGGGTTAGCTCCAAACCTCCAAAAATATGTTTTTCCACAGTTTTCACAAAACACTTCATTTTCAAACCTTCCATTGAAAACCACGGATATCAACACGTCCGAATCATGAAATAAACTGAGAATGACGTAAAACCCACTTTTTACCCAAAAACCAAGGTTTAAACATGAAAATCACATTTAATGTATTTTCTACCCTGCGAAAACACATATAAATGCATGTAACACCCTTTAACAACAGTAGGGTCTAGAATCCTACCTCATTGAGCCAAAAACTCGACGTCTCGAAATTGACCCTCGACAAAATGGGATTCTATCCGAATAGATGTGAAGTCCTCGGCACCAATAGCAAGGATCTGTTGTCCGCTTGCTAAAAATCGAGCCCCGAGCCCCGAGCCCATTAAAATCTAGAGAGAAAGTAGAGAGAACTGAAACTTACTCAAGAAGCTAAGGATTCAAAAATATCTTCCAAGGCTTGATATTTATAGAATTTTACGCCAGGCCTCCACCGCTCGAGCGCTCGACCATCGCTCGAACGGACCCCTGCTGACATAATCCTTTGCTATACCATCGCTCGAGCGAGCGACCACCGCTCGAGTGGTCACCTACCAGACCTACTCTCTGCCACCAGCTCGCTCGAGCGTGCACCCACCGCTCGAGCAGTCAACGCTGGGAAAAAACCTAAACCAAAGAAGCAAGACCAAACTTTAATTCTTACTTCCGCCAACACTTAAACATTTCCAAAAATGAAACGGGTCGGGGTCTCACAACTCTCCCCCCTTAAAGAAATTTCGCCCTCAAAATTCAACATTGAACGCAAGCCAAACACCAGCTTATCAATCATCAACCATCTCTGATGCAAACTAGCGATACTATACAACAGCAAAAATGTCCCAGCAACTGAAATTCCAAACCTGTAGTCACAAACGGATACCAAGAATACAACCGTCGTCAGACAAGGTAAACAGGACTTGAAGATTTGATCTCCCTACAAACTGCCCACACCTGCAAGTTCCACTAACATCACTGTCATCCAGGAAACATCTATGAAACTTCAGATCAAGATCTAACTCACACTGCCAAACCTTGAAATAGAACTTTCGCCTAACACATACCATTCCGACGATAAGCACATAACAAGAGGCCAGTCCATCATGGAACCAGGTCCAAAACCACTCTCTACCTTAGAATACAGAAACTACCACAAGCTAGCTCAATCACGACTCACAATTGACACCAAGGACTATCCCCGCGAGTCCAGACACAAGATGTCAAACCTTAACATCGATCCCACGAAGGTATACAACCGGCGCACAAACTTTACTCAAGTTCTGACGCTCACCCAATGTCCACCGACTTTGATACCACATCATCACCCTACTGATGCTAACAACGTCATCTCAAAGTTGACATAACACACATCCACTAGCAACAACACAAACACACAATCCCAGAGTGAAGCTCGCTTGCTCAACTGGAATACAAAAGAACGCATCTCAGCAAACCTTTAAACCTTCATTTCTACTAGATCTTCCATCTCAAACCACAATTCTTTTCCTAGAGAAACACTAGGTGCTACACCACT
The DNA here is from genome assembly GCA_032270985.1 of Heliamphora pulchella. Taxonomy (NCBI): domain Eukaryota; kingdom Viridiplantae; phylum Streptophyta; class Magnoliopsida; order Ericales; family Sarraceniaceae; genus Heliamphora; species Heliamphora pulchella. The sequence goes on from JAULJZ010083687.1 coordinate 10,455, forward strand.
ATCCCAGACAAGGTTCCACATAACCAAAAACCAATCCAGCATCACCGCCACAAGTCACCTGACTCCAGCGAGTCACTTGACCCAACACGTCACGCATATAGGACATCTCATAGGTACCCAACAACCTACACAAACCCAATCATGTCTCCCATGCAAATGCACATCACTACACATCTCAGCGTCTCACTACCCAATCACTGATACCAAGACTACAAATCAACCTCAAATCAAACATGAATGCCGTCGTCCGATAAAGCAAATATGATGACCGTTATTTGACATCAACTCTAACTCACAATACATACCTCAATCCCTTAAGTCCACACTAACTGAATACTCGAACTCAAGACTTGTTCGTCGAGTAACCAACTAAGACTTGCATCTTACACTTAGCAATTTCCTCACATCCAGAACTCATCACAGCCCTTTTGATCCGAGCCAACAATCGCGTCGGTCCGAATAGACCACAACAATCGAGGCTTCTCAAACATCGAATCCCTTCTAACTCGTACCTTACCTTACTCTCGGGATCACCTTCCATACAAACAACAGTTATGCTAAAGCACAACACCTACCACAGTCGATAATCACTCCTCGACTCTGAGAACTCTAAACAGTTCAATACTCCAAATAGAACATGAAGCCAGACTCACAAAAGTCTATTAGAAACTCACCACACGCATATCACAGCCGTACTATTCTGACTAAATTCCTGCTCTGCCATGAGCTAGAAGGACAACCATACAAATAACCCAAAACAAGCCGTATACAACGGTTAAGGATTTTCTGCTAATCACTGCACCAAGAACTCTGTGCATTGACACCAACTTTCTTATTAATAAGGACAAGCGTAAGCATTCCTGGTCCACCAACCTGACCTCACAAGGAACACAATTCCAAATGATTCAACCATCATACATCATAAGCCACACTCTGACCTGGTACCACAACCTACCATGTTTACCACACTTACATATACTCTCTTACGGTCTTCCATCGCAGGATAATACAAACCCGATCATGTGATTCCTTACGGTCCCCAACTGTGAGAGTAATCGAATCCCAAGTCATACACACAGACACTCCACATCGTAGAAGGCACACAGCCATGCGTAATAGCTAAACACACATACTCGTCAACCATCCGTATAAACCACGGAGAATCGACCTCACCAGCATCTGAACACGGCGATACAAGTTTCCTAAGGTACACTCCTAGGATAACAACCCGAACACAACCAAGTCTGAATCAATCAAGAACCTGGCATCTCCATCCAACCGAGATGAAATAACTCACATCAAATGACCGTCTACAAAGAAACTCTCTCTCTCTCTGCCCAGAGAAAAGACAAGGGTCAACAAGGAACCATGACCCAACTTCAGTGTGCTTCCAGTACACATTAACACTTGGCCCCCAAAGAACTTTGTAAACCTTACCTTGAAACCGCATCGACCACAGTCGAACAGTGGTCGTCAACCCGTTCACAATACTCAAACCGTCCGCTACACCAGGCTCTCAACTCTTTGGTGTCATTCGCACACATGAACACCATCAAGCAACATATCTTGTACAACACATCCCATGGAATTACAAGCCCATCACTAAGCATGCACGGAGATAAACATCAATATTCCATCACATCACAACCCCACTCCACAAGGTTACGCTTACTCCCCTAACTCCTACTAGGCAAATCACAATCAAGTCACAGCCTCGAGCCCACTACCTAACCACACACATAGATAGTGCACAACACCGAACAAAAGAAACCCAATCCTATGACCTTTCATCCGGAGTTACCAAGAACTCCCTTAACCATGCAGACAACTTCCGCACTCTCGCTCTCAAAACACACATCGATCACAAGCATCGTAACCTATAATTTTTCACTTATCGCCACAGGCTAGCCAAACCACACGATATATTGCTGAACCTTTTTACTCCACACTTTGTCCCTATGGGCAAACAACATACCCATCTCTGAACCCAAGGTGGAACACAAACAACCTCCAAACATATCACACTCAGGATACATCGTCTTAGCACTAACCAACTACACTCTTGAACCTGTCTACGGTCCCTTCGAACCTCATGCACCTAGCACAGTTCCCAAACACGATCTCTTGATCACGAAGATAACGACCAAACTATGAACCTGCATTCCTGTAGGAATCCAACAAAATTGATACTCATTGGATGTTAGAATCGTAACCTGAACCCTTACACATTCCAACACAGTCGCAACTCGTGCTCTCCCTAGCCTATCTATAACTCACACTAGTCCCCTTAACCTTGAGCTCACTCACTCGGAACTCAATTCTCAAACCTCAAGAAGGTATACCATATCTAAGGTTATCAAACTACTCAGACTACCAACAACATCCTCAGATGCTAATCTGGCTATCGCCAACATCCCGACTACCATGGAATATCTCTAGAACCACACGTTCTGTTATCTCAACACACACACGGTCAAGGATTATCACGCTCCCATCCACTATGTTCCCGTCTATACTCCATTATGAGTACACGGCTCATGACATAGTATGGCTCAAGACGTACGTAATCCATCACACGGCCAAAATCATGTACATCAACCTTACCCGGAAGGGATTATCACGATCCATAGATTTATCCACCAATAGCATACTCTCAGAGGAGTCTCTGCTCATGAAGACACTCAATAATTCACCAACCGAAGCCAACCCCCACACAGTAAAACCTAATTCACTGTCAAGTTCCACAACATACCAAGCGATCGATGCTCAACCCATAACCCTATCTCTTAGTAACCACTGCAACCGAATCGCACATCCGAGACCCAAACCACGGTCTCGTTGTCTCTAAGGGTGTACAGGTTATATGAAGAAAACATGAAACATGACAACCTAAGGTCGATCTATCATGTTATTTCTAACACCTACAACATAATTATACTTATACATAGCCACGACGATTATACAGACACATCACGTATACCGAGGAGAACCAACAAGAATGACGCACCACTTTCGATAACATACTCAGATTCCCTACTAGAAATCACATCAGCTAAACGCGTTTCTAACTTGACTCCAATGTCCATTAATTCAAATGCCCGAAGGCAAAACTAATCAATCCCAAGATCCAACCTCCATACTCACGTATGCACATCAAGCTAACATGCCTATGTTTCAAACACAGGCAACCAAGTACACACACATCCTCATAAGGTAATGCACCCTCTTTCCACAGCTCATAGGTATTAAAACCCAGAGCTCTAATACCAAGTTGTCATGCCCCAAACTCTGGATGACGCGAAAAGCCTACAAACATCCACTAAACCGTCTCAACACAAAGGGATCAAAACCAGAAAGCCAAAACAAGGCTAAAACCTTTGTAAAACGTACTTCTGAGGGTTTATTTAATTTTAAAGAGTAGCCCAAAAGACTATGATTACGGTCCCACAAGACAAGCTTTAAAAAAAGGAAAAATACATATTTTGGGATAAGAAAATCTTTTATTTTATAAAGAAAACTTAGATCGTTCCAAAATCTCCCTTGTACCACAAGAGTTTGAACGAAGCAAAAATCCTTTGAAAACCACATTTGAATATCATTGTACCAACCAATGAAAAACGTAGTAAGAAACTACGAAAAATAACAACCAATCCAAGGTTCTCTCGAAAGCATTAAAACATCTACACATTGATCCACGGCCATAAGAAAAGCATATGGTTAACAACATGTTATACTCAAATATGAAACATGTACAGAAAAGTACAAACTACTTAACAAAGTCCAAACAATAAGGTCTCGTCAACAGTCACCTTCGGGCACCTCAAGGTCACCCTACAGGATCACGTTCACCTGAAAAAGGTTTACAACAAAATCTCACGCCGTGAGCCGAAACCCAATAAAAGCATACTATAAAGTTGTAAAGTAAGTTATGCAATCATAAGCATACAGATTCAACCACAGGAGTCAAAAAAGTTTTTTCACTCTGAAAGTCACAAGTTTTTCATCAGGCCAACACGAGCCTCAAAATAATTTTACCTCATAAAACCCACGTTTCCACCCTTAAAACCATGCATATCTACCATGCAGATAACACGCCATAGTTAAAGGAAAAAAATAGTAATCAAAACCTAATTTCTCACCCGGATCACACAACCGGAAATAAAATACTATTTTCCCACTCGGATTACACAACCGAGGAAAATAAAATGATAACACAATAATAAAACAGTATGCTCCACTCGGGCCACACTGCCAAGGAGAAAGAGATAAAATAAAATTCTATGTACTGACTCTGCCACACCGATAGAGGTAATAACTATAGACTCTTGCCCATTACTCTAAAACCACTCATGGTCTACTAAGTAATGATAAGTTCTATACGGAGTCACAACAACGACGCCATTCACGGAGGCAACTGACTCTTTACGGATTTCCATGACCGTTGGAGGAAGCATCCAATTACTCTTTACGGATTGCCACGAACGATAGAAGAGAATCCAAACCATGTTTACGGGGATTAACCTGAGGGACCGTAGTGAACCCACTCTACGCACGTTTTTGGACTTCCACCAAGGAGCAATAGAAGCCCAACTCATCATACCCACGGTCACGGTACATTTATGAAAAACATTTAAAAACTAACCGTAACTCAACTACGAAAACCCAAAAATAGTTTATACAACACATGTATAAAAGAGGTCCAATCCATCAACATGGAGATCTATAAGCAGGTAAAAACATATTTCTAAAAAAATATTTTAAAAGTTGAGAATCAACCCCGAGGATTAGCTCCAAACCTCCAAAAACACGTTTTTCCACAGTTTTCACAAAACACCCAGTTTTCAAACCTCCCTTTGAAAACCACAGATATCAACACGTCCGAATCATGAAATAAATCGAGAAAGGCGTAAAACTCACTTTTTACCCAAAAATCAAGGTTTAAACATGAAAACCACATTTAATGTATTTTTTACTCAGCAAAAACACATATAATTACATGTAACACCATTTAACAACAGTAGAGTCTAGCATCCTACCTCATTGAGCTAAAAGCTCGACGTCTCAAAAATTAAACCTCTACGAAATGGGATTCTGTCTGAATAGATGTGAAGTCCCCGGCACCAATAGCAAGGATCTACTGTCCACTTGCTAAAAATTGAGTCCCGGGCCCATCAAAATTTAGAGAGAAAGTAGAGAGAACTGAAACTTACTCAAGAAGCTAAGGATTCAAAAATATCTTCCAAGGCTTGATATTTATAGAATTTCATGCCAGGCCTCCACCACTCGAGCGGACCCCTGTCGACATATGCCTCTGCCATACCATTGCTGGAGTGGACGACCACCGCTCGAGCGGTCACCTTTCAGACCCACTCTCTGCCACTAGCCCGCTCGAGCGTGCACCCACCGCTCAAGCGGTCAACGCTGGGTAAAAACTTGAACTAAAGAAGCAAGACCAAACTTTAATTCTTACTTCTGCCAACACTTAAACATTTCTAAAAATGAAACGGGTCGGAGTCTCACACATTTACTATTTACAATGAGGCGAGGATAGGTTCGGTGATCAAGAGCCATCAAGTCTATTCTGTAACTCCCAGTGTGGAATTTATGATATTGTCCTGAAAGTACTTGGCTTGGGAAATTGCATTGCATTCATCTGCATCTCGCACTTGCACAATTGTTCTTATATGTGCTTGTACTGTTGAGAATGATAAATTGCCTATATCTCTGTCCCCCTTAAGTTTACATTGGGTATTATACGATATGTATTGTAGAATATCTTGCAGTGAATTTGTTAGACGATTTAAGAAATTTGCTTCTAGGTTTTGGCTCATGGCATTCGTGCCACACGTGAAGAAGAAGAACCCTTTGAAGAAGGCGTGTTCATTAAGGAAGAAGACTACGAAGAAGGGGGAGAGTGGCAGGAACAGGTCAACCCCAATAACGCAACTTAAAGACATAGGACGTTTACGTTTTAGATCTTTTGTTCAGTTTCCATGGGCATATTGTAACTTTTGTTGAAATTTTCTGGATGATTGTAATTATTAAGTATTTTGAACAAACTCAAAACTGTTAATGATGTAGTAACTATCTTATGTATCTATGAATGTTTGGTTAGAATATGTCCCTTATTTATAGTTACATATGTCTCGACGTGCCCAGAGAACGGGGTGTCTTTATGGTTTGGAATTTGTGCTCAAAAACTGTGCTTGGTGAGTACAGGGATGTGTGCCTAGATGAGTTTGAGGTGTGGGTAGTGTCGGGTCTTTTCACACGATGACGTGATCACTTTTAGTGTCCTTGCCACTATTAAATGCATGAAAATTAAGAGGCATGTGATAGATGTGGGTGTGGTTGGCTCAATTGTTTTAGAATGTTACGTTAACGAGTGTAATGTCCCACAGGGGGATGGTGGTTGTTTGTGTCATGGTCTGAGGCTTAGATGTGGTTGTGTTATCTTACCTATAGGGGTGAAGCATAGAGTAGTAAAGAGTGAATAATGTACCTTAATGGTTTGAGTGGTCTATAGTTGGCATGTGAAAATTTCTTAGATATAAACAGTACACCGTCTTTCTTATGCTAAAACCCAAGAGTGTTGAGGATGTTTGTGTAGTCGTGGGAGTGATGGATAACTCCGGATGAGAAATCTCAACTTTGGCCTTTCTCGGTTAAGTGGCTTACTTTCTTTTTCGTGGGTTGTATGAGCCGTGAGCCCGAGGCTATAACAGGACTGTTGTTTACCTTTTAGGAGTCAATTTTGTGTAGTGCAACCTTGTGAGGTGAGACCTTGGTGTAATGGGAATGAGTAGTGTTATGACTTTGTGGATACCCGATGATAGGTTTGGAGAGACGCGAGACGCGTTGTTTGGGGTGTAAGGAAGTTAATGATATCTGATATGTATGAGTATGGCATGTATTTGAGAACTAAGTGCGACGAGTGGTATAATCATTGTGGCTAGGGTTTACTACGGTTGTATTATGATATTCAAGGTCATTCTAAGAACAGGTGGGTAGTGTCCTCCTGAACTAAGTATGACATAGTTACCTTAGAATGTGACAGTGTTGTGTGAGAGTCTCTGGTTGACCTTTTGATTTCTCTAGGCGGAGAAGACTACGTCGTGGATAGTTATCATGTGTAAGCTGTATATTTTGTTGAATGTGAATGTTAGGACCTTTGATTGATTATTGATTTGGCAATTTTTTGAGGAGGTTGGAACTTTCATGAACCTTATGCCCTTTTGTGGTCCTTTCAGTTATGCCTTGTGAATCTGTATCATCGCGATTGTGGGATTGTGAGTCTGGTTCTTTGTAGCTTCCTAGTGAAGGTTTGTTTGCTCTACCCTATAAGTATAAGCATCTGAGTTATGTCACTTGAAGTACCAAGTTGCTATATTGTTGATAGAGGAGTAGTTAGTGTTGAGGTATAAAATCTACGTCTGCGAAGATTAATTGAGGGTGGTTTGATAGTTATGTAATACATGTTCTGGTTAGTATGGGAATGACAATGCCCTTAACTCTCGTTCGAGTAAGATCCTTATAGAGGTTTCTGTGACTGAGTTATTCACACTATGAATTCCTAATAATCTTTTAGGAGTAGTGATGCGTTTTGTTAGGCGTATTGAACTGTTTAGTTCTCTTAGAGTTGGTGTTCAATTACCGCTTGTGGCAAAGATGAAAGTTAAGTGTAAGCGAGCAAAAGAGTATTAAGAGAATGTGGTTTAGGAGTGAGTCACAAGGAATTTTCCTTTGATATTATTTTTCCATCAATGTAGCTCTTTGTACTTGGTTTTAGGAGGACTGAGTGCCTTGATGGGTCGTGCGTAAGATGAAGTTGTTAAGTACAAGAGGTAGATCTTAGTTTAGTGGTGTTGGCGAGAAATTACAAAAATTTGTGTGGTCACCATCTGAATGGAGAATGGATATACGTATGGTACATATATAAGGGTAGGACGTGGAGGCATGTGCATGTGTTGATGAACGGAGTGGTTGAAGACAACCTAGAGTTTAATAACCAAGTGTAGAATGTTGTGAATACGAGGGTCAGATGTATAGGTTATAAGTGTGGGTTAATGAAAGATGGGATTAGTAGCAATTGATAAAAGGTTAGGTAATCGTTAGGGAGTCACAAAGTTGATCATAAAATGTGGGTTTAAGTGTATGCGTGATAATGTAACGTATGGTGTGGTGGGATTCGTGTAGGTAAGAATGTATCTATGGAACATGTTGTCTATATAGCGTAATTAGCCAAAGTGGCTCGTTGAGTTCATGTGACTGTATTGATCTTAATGGATATGGTGCCAGGGTGGTAATCTCAATGATGTGGAGTTTTAGCCTTGACGATGATGTGACACCTAGTATGTCCGCGAGATGTGAGTTGAGGATCTGGTTGAGGTTTAGTAGAGGGTGAAGGTTTAGATGAAGAGTTTGCAGATCGTGAGAATAAAATGTGTTCTTTATAGTTTTCGATGAGTTAAGTGAGTTCCTTTCTCTAGAACCAAATGTTGTTGCCTCTGCTCGAGAATGAGTATCTCTTCAGCTTTGGTGTTGGCATTTCTGATGTACGTAGAAAGATGATATGGCTCCAAGTTTGTAGTCATCAGTTGGTCCTGAAAGCTTGAACAAGATTTTCAGTACGATGCGTGTGAATCCTTGTGACCAATGTCAAGGTTTGACGACGTGTGTCTGGACTTAGGGGAGTAGTCCACAGTGTGCATTTTCGTATAAGGATGAGCAAGCTTGCGGCAGTTCAAACACGAATCATAGTTCTTATGGGCAAAAGTGAAAAGCATTTGAAACCAATTTTGGTTGTGGATTAGCTTCGTGCTATGCGTTTGATCTCTTGTGTTGGTCGCGTCCGGTGTGGCTTGTGTTTCGATACCTTGGTGGTGTGAGTTAGATCTTGGTGCGATGACGTTTAGATAACCTTAATGTTAGTGAGACCTTTTTCGTAGAAGCGATTGGTATGAATATTTATCCTTCGAAAACAAGTTTGTGTTGTGAGACGTCATTCTTAAGGAGATTGTGAGCGGTTGTTGGCAAGGCAGTTGACTCGAGTTCTAGTGTTGAATTTCGGGGATGAAATTTTCTAAGTGGGGGAGATTGTAGGAACTCGATCCCTTGTAATTTAAAAGGATTAATTAACACATGTTTTGACATGTTCGATGAAGAAATCAATGTTCCAAAGAAAATTCGGCCAAAAATATGCAAAAAAATATCTAAAGAAAATTGACATACCTTTACTATTTTGGTCATAACTTTTTGTATAAAATGAATTTTGTTATAGGGCTAGACCATTGGAAAGTAGATTTTTGGAGTTTCAATTTTAATACAAGAATGACCTTATTCGGAGTTCCGATGAAAGAGATATGCTCGTTTAAAGTCGGGACAGCAGTGTAGTGGAAAGTGCGTCCAGACGAAAATTGATCTATTTCTTTTGCGTCCAGATGGGATTAAGGGCGTCCAGACTGACCATGTCAAGAAGAAGCTCAAAAGTCAGGTTTAAGGCCTTTTCTCAACATTTTTTCCTCTCTTCTCTCTTTCTAAACCAAAAATTGAATGCTAGAGTTGATTTTGGCGGTTCTTGGAGCATTCCTCGCTCCATTATAGTGGATTTCTTGCCTTTTTCCCAATGGATATCAATTGGATGCTTGAGCTTAGAGTTGGAAGCTTGTTTCTCACCATTTGGTTGGAGATTTTGATTGATTAGAGCTTATTTGGGTTTGATTCTAGTTTCTTGAGCTTCAAAGAGGTAGGACTTATGACTATTTTTGAAAATCTAAGTGATATGAGTTATATATTTGAATATATATATATACACACACATGAAAGTATGAAATTGATATTTGAAACCCTAGGTTTGGATTTGATGGTGGATTTGAACAAACCTTGAACTTGTGAATGATTTAGGATGTTTTTAAATTATTATTGTGGTTAAATATGGTTGAATTTGAAAAATGAAAGGCTAGGGTTTGGTTATGGGGTTAATCCATTAAAAAATGGGGGTTTATGAGATTAAAGGATTAAATGATAAAATTGATGAATATAATCAATGAATTTAAGGATATGTGAAATTATGAAATGAAAATTGGGAGATTTGAACAAACTATGAAAATGTGATAAGTTTTTCAGAATCATCATGTGTTGGTTGGGTTTTAAGCTAATTAAAACCGAAATATGTGAAATTTATGAAATTAATGGTGTATAATCCATGATTTTATCCTATTCGTGTTGGTATTAACGAGAGGAACCATTGTTGGGTTGGACTTGTATTTGAGAATATGTTTAATTGCTTTTAATCATATTCGTGTTGGGTATTGATGAGAGGAACCATTGTTGGGTTACACTCATGTTTGAGAATTGTGATTGAATAAATCAAAAAGGACCGATTCGGATATAAGGATCATTTAAGTTGGCCTTTAATAGCTCCTCAGAGAAAGATCAAAAAACTACACAAATTGGGTGATCTATTCATCGGCTAATAACCAAGAAGTAAGGCATTAGTCGTGGCGAATTATAGAACACACCATCATTTAGCAGGCCTCGCGTGGCTTGGTCGGTAGTAGCGCGGCATGGGTTTATAAGCTCGTTCGGCATCGATTCTTAGTGTGTAAACCACGAGTTGGATAAGATGTGATGTGATAGAGATATGTGTGTGTGCGTATGTGAGAGTTGTGGTCTTAGAACCCGAAATGAGTAAAATAAAACAGAATAAATGGTTAAGAAATGGGTTATCTTGTATGAAGAAAATTAGTTATGTGAAATGGATTTATTTAATGAAAAACGGGGTTAGTTTTTTATAAAACTACATGTTGCATTTCGCATAACCATCCTCGCATATCATGTCTATGTTCATTGTTAGTCTTTTTCTTACGAACCTCGGCTCATGTTGTTTAACAGCATTTCAGGTGATAACTGAAGAAAGACCATGAATTGTGGAGTTCGGTCGTGGAGACCTTCTATGTAATTTTGATAGGATTGTACATTTTTTTTATATATATATGTGGGTTGGAGTAACCCGTTTGTAAGGCCTTAAGGCCATGAATTCATATTTTGTATACATGTGATGACGTGGGTTTGTATTTTGGTTTAAGGTCCTCGGTTCGGATGTAATATTAAGATATCAAAACGTTGTTTTCTTTTTAAGTATTTGAGTTAAAAGGGGTTATTTCTCATTCAAATGTATGTTTTCTCCCACTTTTTCGCTTATTCAAAATTTTGAGTTTGTTTTAAAAAGGAGGTTCGTAGACTATTCATTTGGGCATCCGTTGGTATAAAGTGGCATGTTGTTGAGATTTATTTTCCAAATAAAACCCTTTCTTTTACTATTATTTATCTTCCGCATAGGATTATTGGTTTGGAAATCGGGGCGTTACATTCCCTGCTTTTGATGTATCTATTCTTAGGCTTTGGGTTGATATTGGCAAAGCTATCACGAGTTTTGAGGTGGGTACTCTAGATTTTGCCTATAGTTGGCACTAAACCCACGCCATTGTGATTGAATAAAATAATTACGGTATATAACTGGGCGATATGGTTATTATTCACAATGTGGTTCGATTGATGGCTTTAGTGTTCAATCTATCTAAGAAAGTCTATTCTTGTCAGGTTAGGCTTATGCATAATATTACATCTCATACATCCCTGGCATGTCTTGCTTGTCTAAATGGATATCATGCTTTATAATTCTTAGCTAAGTCTTAACTATAGAATATATGAAAATTTTAATTGCGAGATGATGATACTTAGTTGGATTGCGTTTGGAGTTAGACTAGTAGAATTTTGGAGTTTCTTCTGGGTTTTGGCTCATATCGTTAGTGCTGTAGGTGGAGAAGAATAATTACCGTACGCAGAAGATTTTACGGAATAGGTCGAGTAGCAGGTACCTAAGGACTTTGGAACTGCACAAAGAATATAGAAGCGCCTTTTGTCACCCATCTTGTGTTACCAATTTCTGTAGAATTTTCCTATCGTTTTGGTGAATTTGTAATGGGTGACTGTAATATTTATCTTTTATGGGTTGCTCTAGGAAGAACTTTTTGTCTATAAATATAGTAGTTAATAGTTAATTATGAATGAATACATTAGTATAACCCCTATAATGCATATATGTATGTCTCAACGTGCCCAAAAGTTGGGGCATTACATTACTTGGTCTTTTGCCTGCAATTCCTTTTTCTAGATGTGGCATTACCAGAATTACCCACAGTTAAAGCAACTAGAGTAAAAGGCTCATCCGTAGTCCCTAGTCCATTAAAGTTGCTTGGCTCAATCATTCCCATGCTTTGGCTTCGTGTGATATGGGACAGACATAAAACACTGTGGTTCTTGGCTCCTCTGGTTCCTCATGGATATCCTCATCGCCGATTTAGTTCCATCTTGATTTCCTTCTTCTTCAAAATCTTCCATCTCATTTCCTTTAGGCCTAACTTGTTTATCTCCATATTTAGAGCTATTTCCTTGAACCACTTCACAAGGGCTTAGATTTGAGGACATTGGAATATCCTAAACCTCCCTTAATTCGACGACTTCATTAATAATCGTTTTCCCTTTGTCCACTCTGGCCCATTCAAACTTGTTGCCATCTGCTTTGCTCAAGAAAGTCTTCTCCTTTTCTAGCATGTTCGGGGCACCGATTCATCTCATTACCAAAGGCTTTGCATTCCAAATATACCGCGAGTAAACCTTGGAAGCTAACTCATATTTTAATCGCTTCACCTTTGCACCTCACAATAACTAAGTGTGTAAGTGGTTTAGTTGCATCTATCTCCACACAAACACTTACATATGAGATCTTTTGTATAGATTCGATGACCTTATTGAGATACACGGGGATGCCCACCCCATTGACTATCATACTCAAGTATTGTGTATTCTGTTGGAAAATTATGAATTTTAACATAAACTGAGATTTCAGAAATAACTTCTTTAGAGAGAACCAATCTCTTCCTCCATCTACGAAGAATCAACAATTTCCTCAAGAAGTTCCACAGACCTCTCTCCAGTACGGCTTCAATCACTTCAGTGCTTCCAAACTTGAAAATATAGAAACCCTTACCATTTGCAAATACTTCACTAAGCTCTTCACTATTTCATAACGGACACGCGGTGGCCCTAACTAAATAAAATGCCATCTTCAAATCCAAAAAATACCCAAGCGAGCATGCTTCCCATTCACCAAATCCCCTTTGATTGATTTCAACAACAGCACGTTGATTTGGATTCGGGGTAGCTACATAGTCCAAGTTCACCCCTAAGGAGTTGCGGTTTGCTAGTAATGAGGCCTAGGTCCTAGTGTCTTGGCTAGGCATTTCATGTTCGGGTTATCAAAGTTCACTTAGATTTTCATCCCTTTCATCACTATTTTATTTTTCAGAAAATGTTTAGAATTCGAGAGTTGATTTCGTCGATCAAAGGTACATTAGTGTAATTCCTTCACATTTTTCATCATTGGAATTGCCCGAGTAAGCCTAAGATATAACTAGATCAAATTGAGGTGTCTAGAGGCTCTAATAGTTATAATAGGTAACAGATTCTTATTTTATGCTGGTCTGATTGACTGTTAATTCTAAAACGCCTTTGACGCAAAACTAAAAATGAACTCGCAGTCGCCAAATCATTTGAGTACTGAACCTGTTGCGACAATGTACTCTGCATTAGCATTAGATATCCTGATCTAATTTCATTATGAGTCAATTTCTCAATAGGTCACTCTCAAACTATTTTCTAAATCAATTACAACTCAAATAAACAAATACAACTTGATAAAGTTTTATCTAAAACTTAACTTGTTAATTATGTTATTTTTGGCACATAAAAGAAACCCATCAACTATGAAAAATAAAATGACACAAAATCTTTAAAAATATAAATCTAAAAGCTGAAAGAAAAAGTTTGACAAATAACGTCGATATTTGGCTTTCATGTTTCAACCACATAATTCTTTCCATGTGTATTAGACTAACATCTTATTCGTGCTTATGACTACCGGTAGGCATCATATCATGTTCTATCGTGTTCATATTATGTCAAATCGAATTCGTATTAAAAATCTCTCAACATTAACACTACCCATTTAACTAAACATGTTTTTATTTATCCTACCACCAACAGTATTACCTGCTTATAAATAGGTTAACATGTTTGTAACTTATTTAATAACATGTTTAACAATTTTTTTAATAACAAGTTCACATTCTCAATTATGTACATATTTCCTAAATTGATTGATCAGCCATTGATTCGTGTAATTTGAAGGCTGGCATAATTTTATTTAAAGAATGAAACAATTCTAACACGAAAGGCAAGCATCATATCAAACCATAATATTTTCATCTACTAATATACCCGAAAACACTGTGTGTGGTCATATTAATACATTTTTATTAAGTAAAAAATAAAATGGTAACCTGCTTAGTTTAGATTCAATATTTTTATTTATCAACAATTGCTATTTACTACTAAACAAAATTACATGATACTCGGACTGTACATAACCTAATAATCTTCCAGCAAAATATCAGACCCGTGACGTGGTTCATCAAGTGCGTGCCTAATTTGTGATAGTAAATGGCTCTCATTTAGCGACATAAATGCATAATTGAGAGCATTGGCTTTTGCATATTCGCGTGATGCGTCAAAATCAAGATAAGAGACGTGCAAAAGCAAGCGATGGGATTGATGCCATTATTTTTTGTTTTGTGTTTGTTTTTGTTCTTTAATTTTTTAAGACCTCTAGACGTTCTTGACTTTGTGCCACTTTGTGGACCATATGAACATGATTACTTTGAGCATTATGCAAAAGCAAGCTAGAAATTGGGGTACGAATATTTTATATTATATTTTACATTTATACAACAAATTTATAAAATATATTTATATAATGACCCAAGTATATTACTTATGAGTTTATAGTATTTTTGTATATTTTATATAGAGAGAGAAAGAGCAAAAGAGTTGTTGGCTACAACCATCAGTCAAACATTTCATTATAGGTTGAAATAAGGTATATGTGATTGTTAAAGCTTCTTTCTAATTGTTTTCTTTTTTTAAAAAAAAATGTGTTAGCATGTGTTTGGGTAGTCTTTTTTAAAGCAGTTTTTCTTTTTTTTTTTGGATTTTTTTATGTTTTGATCTAAACTTTTTATTTTTTCGGTCAGTTGTGATAAAACTAATCTAAAAAGTATAATCGTTAATGTTAAAGTTAAAAATATTACTAAATATGAATATCTTATAAAAGCCTTCAAGTGATTTTTTTGCCTTATTTAACATTTTTCTTTTTAAATTACTTTTTGTCAAATTCTTTATGACGAAAAGAATCTAAAAATATACCCAATTAGGCTATCGTTAAACAAACATTACTAAAGACAAAAAAAATCTTATTAAAAACTATCCCAAATACATGCTTAGCTTTGTTGTAAGAATTTTTACTTTGTGAGTAAGAAAAGGATGGAAGAGAGTTAATTTTTAGTAAGTAAATTTTACCATAATTTTAGTGAAAATAAACTCCCATTGTATGATATCTACCTACTGGCTATTATTTTTTTTCCTATTGAAACGACAAGTTTTCCAAGTTTTTACTTCTTTTCTCGATCGCTATGATTACAAGCTCTTGCGTCACTATTTTTTTTTTTAATTCTAAATTGTTATGGGTCTGTTTGGTTGTATTTTCTAAAATTGTAATTTGAAAATTGTTCTTGAAAAATAAATTTGAAAATTATTTTTAATATTTTGAAAAAAGAAATTGTATTTGATGTGTTATTTTTAGAAACTTAAACTCAAACTCAAATCCAGACTCAAACCCCCCAAATCCAAACCCAAACCCTAACGCCGGCGACACCCAAACCCTAACGCCGCGCTGCCGCAGGCGAGTTCCGCGACCACGGCGACGAACGACGACCACGGCGACGAGTAGCAGAAGAGAACCAGAGCTCGCACCGCCGCCGACGAGTAGCAGAAGAAAGCTCACGACGGCGAGAATCAACGGCGACGAGTATCAACGACGATCTGCGAAAGGCGACGACAACAGCTTTCTTTGATGGCGAAGAAAGTTCGCGACGACGACGGCGAAGAAAGTTCGCGACGACGACGGCGACTTTGACAGCGAAAAAAGTTCGCGACGAAGAACGAACTGCGAATTTTTTCTCTTTTTTTGAAATTTTTTTTCCAAAATTGCTACCAAACGAATTTTTCGGAATTCTTACTCAAAATTCTCCAAAAACTGTTTTCGGAAAACAGAACCAAACAGGCCCTATGTTTCCTACTTTTTGTTGAATTTCTCAGAACCAACAAGTTCTAATGTGTTTGTTTCTTGTACTGTATTCAAAATATCAATGTTGCACGATACTTCAAGAGTAGCTAACATTTTTTCTTGATTGTTCGATTAATCTTAGCATCAAATATTGATTTTGGAATTGTATTAACTCACTAAAGATAATCGCAACTCACTTAGTATCAAATGTGTTGAAAGCTTTTTGTGCCTCAATGTTGAAATTGACTCGAATGTGATTTCAGCAGATCAAATTTGTGAATATCAAATTTAAAAATTCTTAATCAATCAGTGGTATGGAAGGATAAAGAAACTAAATGATATTGGATTTCTTAAATTACATGGGAATCACGTAGGTGATATTTTTTGGCAATCAGTTTATTGAATTGTATTTTAATTAAAATTCTTTTGAAACTTATATAAAGGGAGTTTAAGCACTAGAAATTCTAAGACTCAAAGAGAGTTAGGCAGGATGTGAGGACACGCTAGAAAGGCTCAAGTTGAGATCAAAAAGTGTAAAGAGTGACTAAGATACACTAGAGTGAGGTTCAAATTTAGAGATCAAAAAGTGTAGAGTCAGTTCTTGCAATCTTTATTGATAATAGTGGATTATACTTTCTTATTATCTCGTGGAAGTAGGCAATCAGCCGAACCATGTATATCTTGTTTTTTTCTTGTGGTTTTTTTTATTTTTTATTTGTTTTGTGTGGATCGTAACTTACGTGGATTTTTTCTGCTGCCCAACCATATTATATTTTGAGGATTAATGCCTTAAATCTCAACAAATGGTATTAGAGCCAACGGTTAACGATTCAAAATTATGGTAAATGATCAAAGCAAAGATATAATTTTTAATCTCATTTGATACAGATTAAAAATATTTTATTTACACAAGGAAATGAAAAAAAATGACGGCGTCACAAAACCATTCGATGAAGCAGCGATGGGCGTTGGGGCAGTGATGTCTCGATTGGTGGAGTAATATTGTCTTCGGAAAAACCAAAGTCGGCGGAGAAAAATCTTTTATTCTCGGTTCGGTGATCAAGGTTGTGATTTGTGATTATTCTCGATTCGATGATCATTAAAGGCGTGAGAAGATTGACGCCACAGTAGGTTCATTGATTTGATGAATTTTGGGCTATCAAATCTTGGGGTTTGAATCTTCTGTGGAATAAGGTCTTGATTCTCTTCAATTGGTTCCACGGATTTAACATCTTGAATTGGTCAAGGGTTGTGATTCAGTGTGATTCAGGCTTCATCGATGGTTCGTAATTTGGTTTTATACTATGGCCCTGTTTGGGTAAATAGTTTATTTGTTTTTTTGCTTATTATAAAATAAGTAAAAATATAAATAAGTAAGTTCGTTTGACTACCTTAACTTTTAAGTGACTTATTTGCTTATTTACTTATTTGTTTATTTGCTTATTTTTGCTTATTTAGCTTATTTTATTTATTTGCTTAAATAAGTCATAATATTTGACTTAAATCTCACTTAAAGATTGCTTATTTAGCTTATTGGCTTATTTATATATTGGCTTAAATTTTACTTATTTGACAAACTGAACGAAGTTATTTTTGACTACTTAGAAGCCAAATAAATCAATAAGCAAATTTCCCAAACAGAGCTTATATCGACATATGTGTAATAGAAAAATTCAAGACGAAAGTGTTTTTTATGATTTTCAGTACTGCAGATTTATCGATACAGTCAGAATTTTTAAATTCTAAATGATTTGATGAGATTGGATAGATTGATATAGATTGGAACTGATTGGGCGAGATCAAAGGTAATTAGGGGCAATCGGGTTTGATTATGGATGATTAGAGGTAAACTGGAGCAATTTGGTTCCATCAATAGTAGAAGACTAATCATCTATGGATGCAGTTAGGATTTTAGTTGCAAGTGGAGTCCAGTTAGACGGTGATTTCTTGATTCGACAGATGATTAATAACCACTACACCTCGACGAATAGGTGAAGTTACGATGAACACCTCAACGAATAGGTATCGGGCATCTCGACGTAAAGGTGTGGGTTATGCTAGTTTGAGTGGTGGATTAATGACGACAATAGAATCGACATTAACACCAGTTATCTTCAAAGTGGTTTACAGAATTCAAGACAAGGTAGAGATTGTTGGGTATGTGTCTTGTATTCTGCTGATCCATATTATTAGTATTTTATTTACATATATTTGGGCTGGACTAGAATCATGAATCCACAAAAAGTCTAATATGTGTAGGGTTTTGAAATTATATAGGGTTAGAATTTTAGAGTTTTCCTATAAATAACACCTTATAACTCTAGTTATATGTGTGGAGAGTAAATCAAGTGGGTAGATATGTAGGGAGAGATAGCAAAATATCGGAGGCACGGGAGTAATCTTTGAGCGAGAAAACGAGATTTGTTTCATATCTCAGGTTATGGGTGTCGAGTTTTGAGGTATTTTTCGTCTCGAAATTGTACACTCTACAGTTATTTTTTATTTTCTCTTTTACTCGTGGACGTAGGTCGGTGTGGTCCAAACTACGTAAATTCTCGATATTGATTATTTGGCTTCTGTTTGTGTTCGAATCCTAACAATAAATCCTAACAAGTGGTATCAGAGCTTCTAGTTATTGGTTTAATCATTCGATCGCAATAAAGATGAAGATATCACGTTAGATATCTCTATAGACTAGTAAAGCACATGGTAGTAGGTGGAGTTACCACTACCATACAGGCAGAATTCAACAGCGACGGCTCAAATCTTTGATATATGTGGTTTGATGAGATCAACAAGAGGAGTATATCAGACAAGAGAGCAGTAGTCCAGGTAAAGTCCAAGTTCATTCAAATTGATGGTCAGAGAGGGTGGAGCATTCATACCCAAGAAAGTGGTGCAGGACGAGGCGGTCGACAGATCTTCAAAATGGTTCAGAAATTCGAGCCAATGTGAAGATTGTTGGGATTGACTCGAATCTTAATCATTGTGGGTCAAATCTGTGAGTATAAAATTTGGAAATCCTTAGTCAATCAGTAGTATTGAAGGATAAAAAAACTAAATGTTATTAGATTTTCTAAATCACATGAGAATCACATGGGAATCACGTTGGTGATTTTTTTGGCAACCAATTTATTGAGTTGAATTTTAATTGAGATTTCTTTGAAACTTATATAAAAGGGATTTAAAAACCAGAAACCCCTAAACACAGAGAGAGTGAGATAGAATGTGAGGATACACCAGAGAAGTTTAGGTTGAGACTAGAGAATGTAAAGAAAGGCTCAAATACATTAGAGTGAGGCTCAGATTTAGAGATCATGGAGTGTATAGTCAGTTCTTGTAATCCTTATTGATAATAGTGGATTATTCCTTCTTGTTATCCCGTGGAGGTAGGTAGTTAGCTGAACAACGTATATCTTGTATCCTTCTTGTGGTTGTTTTTATTTTTTATTTGCTTTATGTGAATCGTAGCCTACGTGAGTTTTTTTTGCTGCCCAACCCGATCCTATTTTGAGGATTTGTGCCTTAAATTCTAACAATTAGTAAATTGGTCTTCTCAATCACTAAGTCCAGTGATAAAAGAACTAAGGAGATAATTAAAGCTCCTCTTTAGGGTTCTCTATCCATCCTGGCCCCTAATCTCGAAATCCTTTGATGCATCACTCTTGCAAGTTGGCTATGGTTCTACTTTAGTCGTTAAGGATTTGCTTAAATGACTCGCATGTGGTGTTACTATTGGGATTAGAACACGTGAATTCCCAAAACTAGCTGGCCAGTAGATACTCGTGTAGACTTTAATAAACATAGTGCAAATAAAAAACAAGAATAACCATAGAAACACAATAATATACGTGGTTCGGCCAATTACCTACATCTATGGGCAAAGAAAAATAATCCACTATAAATAATAAGGATTAAATGAGCTCTCTCTCTCTCTCTCTCTCTCTCTCTCAGGCCTTACACTGAGTCTCTCTCTACACCCTTTCTGGTCTCTTTTTTGAGTCTTTATAATGTGTCATACAACACTCATGCACACCTTAATTTACACTAGTAGAAAACTTTTGATCTTAGTAGGAGAATAAACACTTGAAGGAAATGGACAATTTAGGATATTCTTGTCCACCAAGGCTAGCAATAAAGAAAACTAAAAAATTAGTAGTCCCGTAATTCAAGACAAAAAATCCAATAATATCTACCTTAACTTGAATTTTTAAACCATCTTGAAGAGCTGTTAGTCACCTCGACCTGCACCCTTTCTCGAAAATGGGTGCTCCACCCTCTCTAATTATCAATAGAAATCGGCATAGACCAGGTCCAAACCACACTTGAACTTCACCCTTTTGCAATCAACAGCCTTTTTGTCAACCTTGGTCAATTTTACTGACTCCTAGGTTTTAGCTTTTTGTGATGACTCCACATTTTTTGGCATTATTACTTGCCACTTATCTCTACCAGACCTGCTTGTAGTTTTCTTATAAGACAAAGGATCTCTACTACTTGTTGTTGAGGCAAAACTAATTGTATCCTCAAAGTTGAACATGATTGGTGCTTTGTTAGTCTGCTTTTCTCTGTCTTCAACAAATATTATTTTTTCTTCTAGTTCCTGCTATTGCTAATTTGAACCACCATCACCCGATAGTCTGGGTGAATAATTTTAGTTGAGCTCCACCTCGACTCATGCTTTCTTCTCCTAAAACTCCGATATATTATGCTTGTCGATCTGACCAAGCCGCATATGCTAGAGTTTTATGCTATTCGTGTTGGACTCTGCTTGTGTATTAGTGGTAGCTCCACCTACTACTGTGTCCCTTACCAATTTGTAGAGATATTCTGTGCTTATTGGTCTGACCAAGCTTCATATATGTTGCTCTTGTTGGACTCTGTCTATATAGTAGTAATAACTCCACCTACCACCGTGTCCCCTACTAGTGTATAGGGATTTCCAACTTATTGTTCCGCATCTCTATTGTAATCGAGTAATTAAGTCTTTAATCAGAAGCTCTGATACCATTTGTTGGAATTTGAACAAAGCAAATTCCTGAAATTGGTTGGGCAACGGATACCTACATAGTGTGACGTTGGGATTTAGGGGTCGAAAACTAAGGAAATTCAAAAGATGTTTTAGAAAATCTTTTAACACCTTGAAAATCAAATTTTGAAAACTCCTTTTGTTGAAAATAGAGTCGCCACCTAATTTTTGAGAAAAATTAAGAAAAACAAAACTGGCTACTGATCTTTAAAATATTAACCAGAGAAAGAGAGTTCGGGGGCTAAGGACAAATCGGGAAAGGTGTTAGGCACCTTATTCGCCCAGCCGTAGGTTGGCCTCTACTAATCACTATTAGTTCTTTAATAAAATTTTTCAAATGCATGCAAATAAAAAAAATAGGGATAAAAAGAGAATATTCAAAATCAAGTATAAAAAATACATAAAATATGTACATAACATTCCAAAATGAATAAGTGTCAAAAGAAAAAATCCTAAATCCTATGGCATGCCATTTCTATCTAAAGGATACATAGAACACATACCCACATGCAATAATATTTGAAACAACCTAAACTAGCATGATTTGGGTAAAAGAATAAGAATGTGCTAGAAATTGACAAAACTACTTAAACATGAATTTGCTACAAAAGAAGAATTAAACTATCCTAAACATATTTTCAAATAAAGACACTAAAATTTGCATATCACCAAAATTAACTAGGTTAACATGATGAATTAATAAAGAAATAAATAAAAATGTAAAAGAAAATGCTACATTAAAAGAAAGCCTATTTAACAAAGAGAATTAAAATGAGAGTTTTATAAAGATTTAAAAGAAAAGAAAAAGATTTGATAAAATATGAAAGGTAGAAAATGCTTTTAAGAAAAAAATTTAATTATTTACATAAAAGATGAAAATAAGAAGTATAAAAGAATATTAAAAGATATCTTTACGATTTTGTGTTTTTTATAGTTAGTAGAAGAAAAGAAAAGAAAAATGTTATAGAAAACAAGTTAAAGAAAATTTAGTTATTAACACTTTCACATTTTAGAAGAAAATAGAAGAAATGAAAAGAATAATGGAGTATTTTTAAGGGGAAAAATTATGGACTACTTAAAGAAGGAAAATTAACTTAAAAACCTTTTTGTGATTTTTGATTTTAGCAAAATAAAAGAAAAAGGAAGATAAAAGAATAGAAGAAGAAAATGAATTTTTATAAGAAAAATGAATACTAATATTACAAGAAAAGAAAATGAACTAGATTACTATTAAGAGTAAATTAGAACAACTAGATAATTACTAGAAAATTAAACTAATGCTATGAAGATAAAAAAAATTAAAAATAACTATTTATCTTAAATGTAAAATATAGTATTAATTACTACATTCACATAAATGTAGGTGTATTATTATAATAATTAACAACACTATAAAGTTGTAATTGCAAAAATATGTTAGCACAATTTAATGAATACAAATAAAAATCACAATGTGTTAAGCGTGAGTGCGAAAGAATTAACAAATAAAGAAGTAAGAAAACAATTAAATTATATGAAATAAACGAGATTAACTATATAAATGAAAGTACATGCAAATTGAAATTGAATCTTAACCCGATCACTCCAAGAGAGAAGAATCGGAGTTAAGAAGACCGGGGATTCAAACGAAGTACCTGAATCGTGGAATCCTCAAATTGGGGAGTGTACTTCAATCCTCGAGTGCTGATTCCAAACTAAGACTTCAATTGTAGGTATTAGGGGTTCGGGACTCAATATTTCGGTAGAATTTCGGCGTCGGGGCTCGGGATCACTCGATGTATCGGCAGAATCTCTCTCACTCAAAATATGTCCTGAAAACGTACACTATGGTACGGTATTTATAGAATTGTTCAACCAATGAGATGTTGCCACGTTTTGGGACATATAAGGCCATTTGAAGTTGGCGGTCGCCACAATGTGAGTTGGCAGTCGCCATGTTTTTGAAAGGTTCCTCAAAGTTCTATAGCGGTCGCTACAATGGGAGTTGGCAGTCGCCACGATGAAAGGCGGTGGTCGCCACTTTTGGCTAAGGTTTCCACATAGTTCTATGGCGGTCGCCACAATGAGAGTTGGCGGTCGCCTTACTTGGGCAGCAAGTTTCGATGGTTCGTTAAAATTTTATTATTTTGAAGGTTCTGGGTTCAAATACCGAGCTTGGATCACTTCCCGAGGACCGTACTGAGGCACTATTCTACCTGTTTTCATCATCGAATTCGCCTAAGATCAGGCGGGGTCAAATTGGGGTGTCTACAGTTGCCCCTCTTTGATATAACTTGCATAGGAACGCATGGAGTAGGTTATATCAAAGACCCAAAGACAACGAGCATTTGACCGAGCCGTCAATCTTAGGCCACAAACACTCAAGCATGCATATGATGTTAGTCGTACTCGAATTTTTATCGAGCTGCCTACGTACCCCTTTTGCTAGGGATCAGACCAGAACGTAGTTCATGGGGCAAAATGCAAAGAT
>JAULJZ010083688.1:0-12568 GCA_032270985.1 Heliamphora pulchella
TCCGTTCGACCTAGCCAAGACCAGTTACTATAATGATGTACTACAATCGTACCAATGGAATGTCCGGGTCCATTGCGGTTGTGAGCCTACCTGTATAATTATTAGAACCTTTGACCCGATCTTCCGTGCAGCACGCACCGAGTCAAATACTGAACAGAATATACGGACAATGTATTCATTCATCACAAATATAAATATGAAACCACGAATGCAAAATCATCTCAAATGTTTCTCATTGATTTGCTAGGGATCTAGAATAAAAATATATAAAAAGTATGACTTTTCAGTATACATTCCCAACATGTAACACATGAATACATATCTAAACCAACTCACAGGCCTCGACAACTGTTCTATAACAACAGGAGATAACTCATGCAATCCATGTATATTTTTGGACTTTCACCGAAGGACCACAGCCCCCGTCTAACGCAACACATGCCACCCGTCCATACAACACACAAGCAAATCTCTTCAGGACCTCGCTTCTGTCCTTCAGATTCACATACACGTCTTTAGGACCACGTTTTCGTCCGTCAGACACACACAAACCTGTATCGTCAGAACCACATTTTCATTCTTCAGATACTCACATAAAAAGGCATCGTTAGGACCACGTTTTCGTCCCTTCGATTCACGCACACACACACACACATGCATCGTTAGCCAGAGCTAACATCGAACCACGGTTCCGTCCATCGTTAGCCAGGGCTAACATTGATCGAACCACATGTTCATCTATCCCATTCCATGCAGTTATGCATAACCTAACCAGGAATTCAATGCATAAAATCATGTACTATCACTATGTTTCACAAACACGTCACATGCTATACACGCGACTCATACGACACGTGCAACCTAACATCAGGTAAGACCACATTTTCATCTTACATCATGCATAAATAAATTAAGTTATAAATGCACAAAACTATTTATAAACGCACATAGCCATATGTAACTTCACATCATGATGCCACCCGCCAAACAACCCGACATCCACTCACATGGACAACGACCAACTCACAAAACCAAGCCTAACTCGAAGGCTAATGCTAAACCCCTCAAACCATGAGGTCACAAAACACCACCTTATCTCCAAATGTTTCATGAGCCTAAACACGCTCCATACTCAACCACGACGCACAAAACTATGCCCCAACAACCCACATCTAGCCATGCACGTCACCCCCGAGGACAGCACCTAAACCAACACCCGAAGCCACGACACGACTCCCGAAGCCACCACATAACCAACCGAACCTTGAAAGGAATCCAACAGTATTTTAGTCGATTAATCCCATAATTAATCAACCGAATACCATTGAACACCAATTGGAAACCAAGAACCCAACCACCAAAACAACAACACATGCTCGATACGGCCAACACGGACCTACTCACATTTAACGCAATCCCACGATGCCCATATGCGCCCTACACAAGCCACGACACCCACACGCGCCCTACACAAACCCACGACGCCCACCCGCACCTAACACAGCCAACAAGGATGAAAGATAACCTTTTCCAAAGCATTCGACCAAAAATGGGCGAAAAACGATTAAGAAATTTTGATATACCCTCACTATTTTGATCATAACTTTTTCCACAAAAGGAATTTTGATAAGGGAAAGGTTTCATTGGAAAGAAGACTTTCGGGGCTTCAATTTGAACAGAAAAATGACCCAATTTCGAGTCTGGATGAGAGAGATATGACCAAAAGAAAAGAGTTTCACAACCATCGAAGGTGTCGACACAAACAGAAAATGTGTCAACACAAACAGCGGAGGTGTCGACACAAATAGCAACAGCATGCATAACTTCAACAAAAGGTAAAATGTGTCGACACAAATAGAAAATGTGTCAACACAAACAGAAAAATGTGTCGACACAAAACAACCGAGAGTTCAGCCACAGCGTGCTCAACACCATAGAAGGAGAAATGTATCGACTCAAACAAAATTTGTGTCGACACAAAAACATAAATTTTCCAAATTTCAGAATAAGCTACAGGCGATGGTGAAAAACAAACCTAAGCTACGAAAAAGCTTCTCAGCCTCAAATTGAACGATCCAAACACCCCTTTAACAACCCATAGACATACACAAGCCCAAAACTACCACAAAACCTCGAGAGAAACACTCGAAATCCGATTCCATCCAAACAAAAACACCCAAAACGATTTTAAACCAAAAATTCGACTTATAAACCGATTTATCAAAACATAAACCAACTCTTTACGCATTTTTAAATGGTAAAAACACACACGAATACACGTAACACCCTTATAAGATATGCGAGTCTAGGATCCTACCTCGTTGAGTTAAAAACTCGACGTCTCGATTCACGTGCAAAAATGATCTTTTCCAAAATGAAATTCCGTCCGAATGAAAGCGTAGCCCACCACGAGGAGACTAAGGATCTGCCGTTGGATCGTCGAAAATCGAGCCCCGGGCCCCCAAGAATCTAGAGAGAAGGTAGAGCTTTTGGTTTGTAAAATAAAACTTAGCTCCTAAGTTTTGAAAAAATATCTCCACCAAAATATCTAAGGCTAGATATTTATAGGCCACGAAAAATATTTCTTTAATAAACTAAACATTTCTTTGGCACTTACGCTTGGGTCATATTAATCTAAAAAGGATAAACAGATAGGTAACAGATGGACTTTTGAGTTCATTGGAAGTGGAGATACTTTTAATCTGTAAATCTTACATAGAAGGTAAAATGACCAAGAAGCCCTTTTCGGCCAAAGGCTATAGAGCTAAAGAACCGTTGGAGTTGGTTCATTCTAATGTATGTGGTCCTATGACAATCCGGGCTAGAGGTGGTTTTGAGTACTTCATCAGTTTCATTGATGAATATTCAGGTATGAATATATTTACCTGATGCATTGTAAGTCTGAATGCTTTGAGAAATTTAAAGAATTCAAGACGGAGGCATAAAAGCATCTAGATAAAAGTATGAAATCCCTATCATCCGACCGTGTGGGGAATACCTCTTTAGAGAGTTTAAATACTACTTATCATCAGAAGGGATTACATCCCAATTGACTGCACCTGGCACTCCACATCAAAATGGTGTAGCAGAAAGAAGAAATAGGACTCTTATGAAAATGGTAAGGTCCATGATAAATTATTCAGGTTTATCCGATTCGTTTTGGGGACTTACTTTAGAGACTGCGGCTTATATTTTGAACATGGTACCTTCTAAGTCAGTACCTTCTACTCCCACAGAATTGTGAACAGGGCATAAGCCTAGTTTAAACTCATTCAGATTTGGGGGTGTCCAGCACATGTGCTGAAAGGAAACGCATGTAAGTTGGAACCGAGGACAGAAGTTTATTTCTTTGTAGGGTATCCCAAGGGAACGAAGGGTGGTTTATTTTGTAGTCCTAAGGATCAGAAGATCATTATTAGCACTAATGCCCAATTCTTGGGAGTGGATTATATTATGGACCATAAATCTAATAGTAAAATTATTCTGAAAGAACTGAGAGAAAATACCAGTAGAACGGAAAAACAAGTCACTGATATTTCATTACCTCATCATAGTGAGAGAATTATCTGGACGGGTGCAAATCAAGAACAGAGTGCTGATGCACAGGGTTCAGATTTTACACAGCGTGTAACTGCTAGTACACAGACACATGTAGTGCCTCGTCGTAGTGGGAGAGTTGTTTATCAACCTGATCAGTATATGTTCTTGAGAGAATATTTTGATAAGATCCTGGCTGAATTAGATACCAAATCCTGTAACTATAATAAAGCACTTCAGAACAAAAATGATGATCTTCGGCAAAGGGCTATGAATTCAGGGATGAAATCTATATATTCCAATCAGGTCTGAAAACTTGTAAAATCACCCGAAGGGATAAAACCCACTGGATGCAAGTGGAGCAGACGGAAAGGTTGAAACCTTCAAAGCTAAGCTTGTTGCTAAAAAGTTCACCCAGAAAGAAGGGATCGATTATGAGAAAATCTTTTCGCCGGTAGCTATACTTACATCTATCCGAATTCTCTTATCCATTACCGCTCATTTCAATTACGAAATCTGACAAATGTATGTCAAGACAGCTTTCCTTAACGAAAGTCTTGATGAGTGTATCTATATGACACAACCAGATGAATTTATTGGAAAGGGCCAGGAGCACATGCTGTGCAAGTTTAAGAGATCTATTTATGTACTTAAGCAGGCATCAAGGTATTGGAACACTCAGTTTGATCAAGCCATAAAGTCTTATGATTTTGATCAGAGTCTAGATGAGTACTGTGTGTACAAGAAGCGTGACGGAAGCATGGTGATTTTCTTAGTATTTTATGTAGACGATATCTTGCTCATCGAAAACGATATGGGGGTATTATCTATAGTTAAAGTATGGTTATCTAGGTAGTTCGATATGAAGAACTTGGGAGAGGTCAGTCACATCCTTAGGATCAAGCTTATGCGAGTTCAAAAATAAAAAATGTTGGGCTTATCACAAATAAAGTATATCGATGATATTCTTGCTTGTTTTAGCATGCAAGATTCTAAGAAAGGGTTTCTCCCTTTTACGCATGGAATCACTCTATCCAAAGATTAGTGTCCTAAGCCACCTGATGAGATAGAGGAGATGAAGGTGGTTCTTTATGCTTAGGCAGTAGGAAGTCTCATGTATGCTATGTTTTGCACTAGACCCGACATTTGCTTTGCCGTTAGCATGGTTAGCAGATATCAGTCTAACCCAGGGCAGGTTGATAGTAAGTGTGAAATCCCAAGAGAGGGGGGTGAATTGGATTATTTAAAATTTTTTAGATCAACTATTCAAATACAAGTGTATGATTTTTCTTTTCACAAGAAAATTACTTATTTAAAAAACACAAGTATATTTGTACTTATAAATAAGAACCTTTTGTTCAATGATTTAAGAACAAATGTTGATTTACAATATTCCTTGCAAAAAGACAAGTATATCTTATTTCAAAAAAAAACTTTTATTAGATGTTTTAAATGTAAACTTTTGTTCACTTCTTATTAATTAATTACGACACCCTTCTTGTTTCAATAATGTAAAGTATAAGTATAGCTTTCAACTCTAACTTACAAGTATGTTTAATTGATCCAAAACCTTCGTGTAAACTAGATTCAATTCCCTTTTGTATTAACAATACAAATCTTTATAAGTCAAATATTTAAATACACATAAATCTTTTGTTATAAGATATAAGTATAAAAATTAATTTTACAATTTCTAGTTTTAAAACTTTTTTTGGTTTAAGCAAATACAAGAACAAATAATGGATAAGAAATCAAATATAAGAGTGTGTGCGTGTGATTTAACAATAAACAACATGATAATAAAGAAAGTAAAGCAAGAGAGAAATAACACCACCATTTTTACAAGGTTCGGCGCAACGGCCTACATCCTTGCCTCAAGCCAACCGCTATGAGAATCTCACTATCTCTCCTTAGTCTAGGCGGAGTAGCCTCTCTTGAGAATATACCCTTCTCAAGTTAACCCAATCCTTGTAGGCGGATTAGCCTCTTTTGAGAATCACCTTTTTCAAATACAAATCAACAAAAAGAATGATATGAAAGTGTACAAAGAACGCTCCTTGGATGAGCAAATAAGTACAACAAATAAAGCTCTAAACTCACTTCTCAAGAAATAAAACGATGAAGCTCAACGAGAATACTAAATGATTTTTCTCTCAAAAATGTGTATGAAAAGCTAAAGAATTGTAGTGCAAAGAAGTAGAAGAATGAGAGAATAGTTGAGAGGATTGAGTGAATAAAAAAACAGCACAAGGCCTCTATTTATAGGCTCCAAAATAAAACTAGCCGTTGGGCTAAATAAAAAAGTGTCAAACTAGCCGTTTTCAGAAAATTTCAAATTTAAGCCTGTTCGGTCGACTGAACTCCACTTCGGTCGACTAAACTCCAAGTTTCGGTCGACTGAACTGTTGAAGATCTGAAAATGTATTTTTGGTAGCTAGTTCGGTCGACTGGGCATAATACATCAGTCGACTGGACATGTGAAAAACTAAAATTTTATGATTCCAAAATAGTTTTGATCACTGTTTGATTTGGATAAAGTGAATGTACAAGAATCCTAATATTACAAAATATTCTTCAAGTCTTTAATATCTCGATTCCTTGCTTTTGTTCCACAAAAACTTGTCACCAAAGAATTTGATTTGAATTTAAGCATCATGTCTTCCACTTTGTATCTTGGATTGTGCTGAGCATGTATGTCTTGTAAACAATCTCAATTTGCACAATTAGATACATAGGTTTGTTATCATCAAAATCGGTTATTGAAGTCTTGTTAGGCCAATAATCTCCCCATTTTTTATGATGACAAATACATAGCAACATAATGTAGGAAAACTTAAATAAAGCTCCCCTTATCAATAAGCATGAGATAATAACCTTTGAGAGTTGAAAAACTCCCCCTTTCTATATGCATAAGTTGTGAAGATATTGAAGTTCATTTCGTTTATAGAGCATGTTTTATGAAATATTGTCCAATGATCTTGTCTTTTGTAAACATTATATTCGTTTAATTTTAAGATCAATCATATGTTAAACATAACCATAATATGCATGATCACATAAGCATAACTGATTCATAACTATCCAAAAGAAATATTCAAGCATAACCATAATGAAGTGTAAGTGTAGCACAACCATAAACAAAATGAGAGTGGTATAAGTACATGATCCAACAATAAAACTCTCTAATGCTCTCCAAAATAAAATGAAGATAAAGTGAAACTAAAGTGGAGCATTGGAGCTTTCCTTATTTTGCACCACACACTTGTTTCTCCCCCTTTTGGCATTATCAAAAAGAGGCAGAGCTATATGTATCCTCATCGTCATTACTATCACTAGTACCAGCATCTGCGTGTGAGGAAGCATCCTCAAAGCAGGTAAAGCGAGAGATGATCGTGTCAAGCTTTTTAACAACACATTTTGAGAAAGAGTTGACCAGTTTCTTTAAGAAGGAACGTGTGATAGGAGCATGATCAGTAGTGGTGGTAGGAGCAGGTGGAGGTGCTAAAAGAGAAGTAGGTGGAGCATCATAGGCAGCAGCCTCGGCTTCCTCGTCACTGTCTTGAACTACTTGAGGTGCCTGCCTTTGAATTTTAGGTACCCACTTGACTATTTTGAAGCTGATAACCCATTTGTTTTAAGATTGTGGCGGTTAGAAAATCAAAATTTTTAGGTGGAAGAAGATTTGAAGGAGAAGAGGAGAAGCCAAAGGACTCAAACAGTGGAGTGAGTAAACCACCATATGGAAGAATATGGCGTTTTGAACTTTCTTTGGAAAGCAACCATTGAAAAATTAAAGAAGGAAGGTCAATGCGTTTCTCCTTATAGATGCACCACAAAAGAAAACAATCGAGATATGAAATATAGGAGCGGGAACCACTACGAGGCACAACGGTATATGTAATGATGAGATGAGAAATTTTAGCCTCAAGTGTGAGTTGGGAGTAAGATGGAAGGATATCAAAATTCATAGGTGGTTCGGTCATGATTAAAGGTAAAAATGATTTGGGGGTGAATTCATGAGCCATGATCCAAGATTGTGAAGAAATTTGTGGACACATGAAGTCTCCTCGACCCATTCCAAAAAGATGGGCGATATCTCTATCGGAAAATTTATAAGTTTTCCCATAAAGATAAGTAGTAAAGTGAATGGAATGATCATTTGGATTTGGGGAAAGGTCTTGGAAAAGATTTGCATAAAACAACCTAGTGATTTGGGGATAAACGCCTTTACATTGATAGAAAATAACAGGTCCCCAACCAAGTCTAGATATGCGTCTTATAACATTTGGAAAGTAAGAATATACAAAGCGCATATATAAATTTTTACCAAAAATCGGTTCAAGAGATTGTAGATGATGTTTGTAAAGAATCTCGGATTTACTCGAGGAGAACCAATTTTCATTTTCATCGGTGGAAGCTTCTGTAACAATCGATTTGCCGTTTCCTCCTCTGACCCTAGGTGCCATTGAAGAGTTTGGAGAGATAGAAATGTAGGGTTTAGAGAGGTAGAATGGTGGTGTGTAATAGGGGTTGAAATGTAGTCTTTCTCAAGACAAAAACAAAACACTTTCGTGCCTTAAGAGAGAGAAGCCGAGAGTTAAGAAATGAAATAACAGAAACTAAATGCAGTTCGGTGTTTTAGTTTTTCAAAAACCCCGAAGGTTCAGTCGACTAAACAGGTAGGTTCGGTCGACTGAATAGAGAAAAATAAGTTTGGTCGACTGGAATTTAGGCCTCAGTCGACTAGACTGAGTGTTTTCACAACTTTTGAGTTTTCAGCAAATTCTAAGAAGAACAAAATTTATTTTACTTTAAAATACTTCTTGACTGAAGATTATACAACCTCATAAACATGCATTGGGCCCAATTCTCGTCTAATTATAATGAAATGATCCTCATTAAGGGGTTTAGTAAAGATATCCGGCCATTGTTCACTAGTACTCACAAATTCCAAAAATATATCACCTTTTTGAACATGATCACAAACAAAATGATGACGTATCTCAATATGTTTTGTTCGTGAATGTAAAATTGGATTTTTGGAGATATTTATCGCATTTGTGTTATCACACTTAAGTGGTACAAGACCATATTTTAATTTAAAATCATTTAGTTGTTGTTTCATATATAAAATTTGTGCATAACAACTACCTGCGGCCACATATTCGGCTTCGGCGGTAGATAAGGCAACATAATTTTGTTTCTTTGAAAACCAAGAGACAAGTGATTTTCCTAAGAAATGACATGTGCCACTAGTGCTTTTACGGTCAATTGTGCAACCAGCAAAGTCCGCATCAGAATAACTTATCATTTCAAAAGATGTAAATTTTGGATACCATAAGCCTATATCTATTGTGCCAACCAAATATCTTAATATTCGTTTTACAGCTATTAGGTGTGATTCTTTAGGACAAACTTGATAACATGCACACAAACAGACACTAAACATGATATCAGGCCTACTTGCAGTTAAATAAAGTAAACTAACAATCATACCTCGGTAGAGCTTAGTGTCTACCGATTTTCCTTGCTCGTTTTTGTCAAGTTTAGTTGAGGGACTCATTAGAGTACCCAAAACTTTTTCATTTTCCATTTGGAAGCGCTTGAGCAGCTCACGTACGTACTTTGATTGGTTGATGAAAGTTCCATTCTTCATTTGCTTGATTTGGAGTCCAAGAAAGAATGTGAACTCTCCCATCATGCTCATCTCAAACTCTTTTTGCATGCAAATGGAAAATTCTTTACACAAAATCTCATTAGTAGCCCCAAATATGATATCATCTACGTATATTTGTACAATGAGCATGTCTTCTTTGTTAGTCTTAGTAAATAAAGTTGTGTCTATTTGTTACGCCCCAAACACCAGGGTCACGCGAAAGCCCACTAAAATACCCATTCAAGAAAAATAGGTTTTCACCGTTGGAAATCAAAATACAACATTTGGATAAAAAATTTCCAAGTTCAACTCTCATAAAACTGTAACATGCATTCTCATACATGAATAATCATATCGCCCAAAGGCGTACAAAACCAGCCCGAACAGGCATCACATGTAAAAGTACATGTGTCAAAAAGGGAAAACTACAGCAAGTCTTCCATCACCTCTGCAACTAGGTCAACTGCACGTGCTCACCTTAAAAAGGTTTTACAGCAAAAATCTCACACTATGAGCCGAAGCCTAATAGAAAATAGACTGTAAACTGTAATACAGGTCATGCAATCATATGGTGGGAGCAAACTCGAACACAAAAGCCCCAAACAGGTTTTCCTCTAAAAAACCATCAGTTTTTCCATTCTTGAAACTATGCATATAACTTAATAGATATCATGCCACAGTTAAGGGAAAGCAGTAAAACACAACATTCTCCACCAGGGATATACAGCTGAGGAGACACAATAAAACGTAATCCTATGTACCAACTCTGTCAACTCAAGACAAAGACAACAACTATAAACTCTCATCCATTACCCTAGGCCCACAGGCTTGGTAATGACAAGTTCTATACGGAGTCACGACAATGTAACTACTCAATTTACGAGTCAAGCCCGAGGGTCCAGAGCACTCACCAACCAGTCAATTTATGGGATTCAACTCGAAGGTACAGAGCACCTATTGCTTAATTTACGGGACCTGAGCCCGAGGGTAGAAAGCACCCAATCACTCAATTTACGAGGACTAACCCGAAGGTATAGAGCACCTACGCTGTACACGTTTCTAGACTTACACCGAGGAGCAATGGAAGCCCAACTCAACAATACCCACTACCACGGTACATCTATGGATAAACATTTCAAAACGAACCCGCAAAACAGATACACCACACGTGTATATAAAAGAGATCCCATCCATGAACCATGGAGATCAACAACATATGTAAAAACATATTTTCACCCAAAACATTTTAGAAGTTGAGACTCAACCCCAAGGGCTAGCTCCAGACCTTCAACGCACACGTTTTTCCCCAAAGTTTTCGTAAAAACTCCATTGCAAACCACACTCCTTAAAACTAACATCCGAAAAGCGAGATTTCTCAAATCCATTGCTTTAAAACCACCCGAGGGAAACCAAAACCATTTGAAACAACACCAAAGCCCGAGCACAGGGACCTAATCGATTGACCCAAGCCCCCAGTCGACTGAAAAACTCACTGGAAAAGGAGTTTCAAACAGAAGCAATTTCAGTCGACTGACCCCCTGGTCCAGTTGACTAAACTCCCTAAAGCATGATCCAATCGACTGACCACCACGTTCCAGTCGGCTGAACTTCTCCAGATTTTGTTTTTGAGCTACGGATCAGCCTAAAATGAAGCCTCAAAGCTTCCATCAAATGCCAATGGACTCCCACACGTCCAAACCTATCACCATAGGCCTCAAAAATAAAATCCAACACTGTTTTCATCCAACCAAACGCCAAAAAATGGTTTTAACCCAAAATCAGATTTGAAACATAAATCATTTTTCATGCATTTTTAAATGGTAGAAACACGTAGGATTACACATAGCACCCTCTAACAGTTATACAGTCTAGGATCCTACCTCGGTGAGTTTAAAACTCGACGTCTCGATCCACGTGCAAAATCGAGCTTCGACGGAATCAAATTATAACTAGATGGATGCGTAGACCTCGATGCAAATACTAAGGATCAACAGTTGGTTTATCAAAAACTAGCACAAATACACAACGTGTTCCATGTCTCATTACTCTGAAAGTATTTAGTCCATTCATCTCACGTGCTGAATTGGGAGGAACTCCAATTGAAAAAAGACGCTACGTTCGAAGAAAAACCGGTTGAAATACTAGATAGAAGAGAAAAGATTCTAAGAGAAAAAACTATCCCACTCGTACGCATTTTATGGAGGCATTAAGGAGTAGAAGAATCGACCTGGGTGTGAGAGGATGGCATGCGAGCCAACTACCCTCAACAATTTGAAAGGTACCACTTCAATTTCGAGGACGAAATTTTTTTTTAAGAAAGTATATTGTAATAACCTGAATTTTTTTTTACATATATATAATTAATCATAATTCATACCCCAACTATGAAATATAAAATTAAAAAATTTACATACAATAAAATACCACATAAATTTTATGTTAAAGGAATCACTAATTATCCTTCTATTTCGACAATAATCATCTAAAATTAAAAAAAATAAAAATATATATAAATAAGACTTAAATATATATATATATATAATACTTAAATATAAAAAAATATTAGAGTGGATAAAAAGATACATTAATATACATAAGATACGTTAATATACATTAGATATATTAATATACATTAGATACATTAATAATATTTGTGGATAACAAGATACACTAGATACATTAAATACATTAATTTAATATACACCAGATACATTAACATACATTAGTTATGTATTTAAGATACATTAGATACATTAACCTACTTTAGTTAATGTCTTTAAGATACATTTAATACATTAACCTACTTTAGTTACATTAATTTGATTAGAGGAACCTAGTTCAAAGATGATTGGCTTTAATGGTGGTAAATACATTACACCACTAGCCTACACCACTATAAATATATGAGGCTTGATCACTTTCAAAGATCTACCTACACATTTCTCTCAAATACTTAGTAATATAAAGTAAGAAAGGGGGAAGAGAGAGACAGGAAAAGGAAGTGTTGAAGGCCGCACTTGAGGAGATCAAAGCACATTCTCACATTTCATTTTCTCGTCCAACAACTCTAAAGTAGGAATGTAATCCCTTAGTTCTCTATTCTTCTTTTATATCATTCTGCAGCTAAAATCCTAGCATGCATGTCGACAAGAAAATTGATGTCTAGTAGCTTTTTCTTTAAAGAGCCGAAAATAATCATTTTATTTGACATAGCTATACTTATTTGTATGTTTCAATTAAATCTTATATGTTTAAATTCGATGGAGTTAAGCATTGTGAAGTTCGACTAAGTGTTGAGTAGGTGTAGGTTTTGGTAACAACTGTTAACATCCTATTCTATGTCTTGTATATCTATTAAGCACGTCATGGCATTCT
>JAULJZ010083699.1:0-12568 GCA_032270985.1 Heliamphora pulchella
TAACCTTGGAGTATGAATTTATTTACATAGTCAGCATAAAATTAATTACCCCAAATGTCCCGTTCAATACACACAAAGTATACTGACACAGAGAGTCGGAACAATAGACGACGCTATTATCTGTTCCCCGTAACTAAGGCAGGCCTACTAAGACTCTGTACCACAATCGTACCGATGGTATGTTCATTTTCATTTAAACTGTGAACATAAAACTTATATTCTGCAAAAATCTAAAATCTGATCTATTGTGTGTAAGTCCTACT
Organism: Heliamphora pulchella; assembly: GCA_032270985.1. Lineage (NCBI taxonomy): Eukaryota > Viridiplantae > Streptophyta > Magnoliopsida > Ericales > Sarraceniaceae > Heliamphora > Heliamphora pulchella. The sequence continues at coordinate 264 of JAULJZ010083699.1, forward strand.
CTACAAATCAGATTAAATACTATACAAAATATTAGACATTCATGCATAATAAAGAAATGATATGCATGCATTGTTCACAAAGATTCTCATAAAATAAAAAATTAATTCTATTAAAATAAAAGTAATACTAAAAACATGATTTTCAGTATACCAACCCTAACAGTAATATTCTCTATTCGTGTGTGATTCTTGTATTCCGATAGCATCAGGATTTTCTAATACATTGTGATATACTAGTATATCATATCACGGTATTCAATCATATCAAAAAACAATCAAAACAGCCCCGAATAACAGCCGAACCACCATCGGCCACCAACCACCGCCAGCGCCTCCCCTAACCACTGGCTTCAGGCAACTTTTACCGCTGTCTCGTTACTCCATTTTTTATGCTTTTTATACTGAAAAATAACTCTCAAAAAGTAATATTTTTTGTCAAAAAACCAGTTCAAAAATAACCAGAAAAATTGCTCAAAACAACTGTCGTTGCCCTGCTGCACTGCCGCTCCTAACAGCCCACTGTTTGAGCCCTTTCCAGTAATGTTTTGACTCCCGTTTTTCTGAGAAAAATAGCTCTAATATCCAGTAACATAATGCTTCAAAGAACGCCTCAAAAATAGTCTAAAAAAGTTCCCCAAAAGCTATTTTTCTCACTTTTTGGACTATTTTTTCAGTGGTATTTTACTGTTATTTTATACCAAAAAAACCTGTTCAAAACCAGTCTCAAAAATATCGAAAAACTAACGAAAAATGGCCCTGAACCGCCGCCGGTGGTGTTGCCGACAGGCTATTTTTTATGCAATTTTTTTGTGCTTTTGGGACAATTTTAATACTATTTTTTAGCCTAAAAATTACAGAAAATGATGCTGGAAAATAAGTTAAAAAACCGTGAAAAAATCACCGCGATCCGTGGTCCTTAACACCCAAAACCACCGCTGGTGTCGCCGCCTGTTCTTTGTGTTCTTGGATATTCAATCTATTATTAAATAATCTAAATACATATTTAAAAAACATAAAACTAGCTATTACATCGATACCTATGTCCCGAAGGCTCACATTTGATTCTAGAAAAAACTTAATCTATCACGATCAACCCTTGTTGTGACGACCCAAAAATTTTGGATTCATCTAGAGTAACAAATAAAATACTAGGCAACATAAAGAAAAATTCTTATTCTAATATTTCTCAAAAAATTAAAATTAAACCAAAAATTTTATTACATCATTGTTCTTGCAGCGGAAAATAAAAAAAAATAACTGAAAACAAAAAAATGCTGATAATAAAGACTCTAGTGGCTAGGTTCGCATGAACCAGGGCTCTATCTGTTCTTCTATGTTCTCCTCTACGACATCATCCTACACTTCATAACCTGGTGTTTGAATCACCAGGGTAACATAAAACGAAGTCATGAGTTCGAAGAACTCAGTAAACTCATCACAAGTAAAGCATGCATCGATAGCTAATCATATCAACAAGTAGCAACAAATAAACAACAAATATATCAAAATGCATCGTGATTTAATTAATAACTAATAACTCCAACTAGGGTTGTCTTGAATCACTACCCGAACACATCTTCCTCATCATCATCAATATCAATTCGAATACACGAGAAGTTTCTACGGTTCCAGCTAGATGATATCCTAGAATAATAACAAGACCCAGCCTACGGTCTGTTTCTGCCAGATAATCATCCTAGAATTACAACCGAGAACCCATATGTGTCTGCCTGATAAGTTACCCTAAAATATACACCGGTCCAGCCTACGGCGGGTGTCTGCCAGGTAACTTATCAAAAACCTAAACTCCGCTGGATATTATCAAAATTCAAACACCGGCCCAGCCTACGGCAGGTGCACCTTGATAATATCTATCATCACAACAAACCACGACGTACAACTAACTCCTCGTAATTAACGCAGTTATGATTTTTAACATGCAAAATTTATTTATGCAACCCTCCCGATGAACACATTCCCAATTGTAAAAATCATACTAAAATCGATAATCAACTTGCGATATGAATCATGCTACAACGAAAAACGACAACTTAACATGCGATCATCAATAATAACATAAGATATCTAAACATGCATGAATTGATAACAAATAATTTTATAATCAAACAAAATGTGTCAAGTGTCAGTTTAAATCCGAGTTTCGTATTTATATAACCTTTTTTTTAACTTATTAATTTTTTTTTATCTTGGCAACTCAATCCACTTTCTGTTACTTGAGAATAATCTTAAGGTGATGATTTAACCCCTTTTTAATTAAACCATATAAGGCTTAACGAACACAATACGCAAACCAAAAATCAGAAACTTGTTCGCGCGGTCCAACTTTGACAGCTTATACATATCTCAGTTTTTGTCAATTTGTTTTTTTTTTAGTTTTAACTTATTTCTTTCAATATTATAAATACAAACTAATATCCATTAAAACCATCTTGAAAAAATAAACTTTTTATTAATAATAAGGTTCGTCTTTAAAACACGCGTTTATATCGTTTTTTTTTAAATATGAACAACCCGATTAAAGTTTGACTAATTAATTAATTATTTTTTTTATGGAGTGAACCCTCTTAAATTCAGAATATTTATAAAAAGAAATATTCAAAAATTCCGCAACTAAAAGATCTTAGAATTCATCACAGTAATTAAATATTGAACCGGCGCAACAAGTGATTTGGTTATTTTTTTTTTTTTTTGATTTTTGATTAATTGTTTATATTAAAAGAAAACCCTTAATATCAGAATATTCATCATACATAATAAAATATAGCAAATAATTGAAACTAAAATCAAAAGAAAAGAATAAATACCAACGCATTGCGAAACTAGTGATTTCGGTTACTTTTTTCGATTTTCTACGACGGCACGACAATAACGGCTTCGGTTTGAGACAAATGGTTTAAACTCTTTCTTAATCTACAATTCCAGAGACTTAAACTCCTCTCTCTTTCTAAGAAAAAAAATGAAGAACAATTGGAGAACGAGAAGAAAATAGAACGCCGGAATAATCGAATTTTATTTGTAACAACCAACAAAAATAAACGTAGGTTTAGATCTTACCGGTTGAAAAATGAAACCGTTGATTATCAAGAACACGATGCCAGAAGTATGCCTCTAAAAAATCACGACGATCCAACTTTGTTTGGCCCTTGATCGCTGCAAAAACGCAGGCTGGTTCTTCTCACCCGAACACCTCCAGCGGCTCACTGTTATAATTATGGTGATTTCCTAACTCCTAAACTGGTTTCCAGCGGCACAGTGATTATAATTAAACCCCCCAACTCTAATGGTATATATATATAGAGATAGATAGATAGATCGATAAAGATTCTATATATATAAATATACTTATTTTATTTATTTCTTAATTTCTTTTGTCTTTCAAAAATAAAATTATTCTAACCTTCTAAAAGATATTTATTTCTTAAGGAGATTATTACCTTCTAAAAAAAATTATTTTACTATTAGAGTATTTATTATTATTATTATCATTATTTTTTTTAAACTTAAACTTAACATATGCATAAAACTTATTATAATCTTATTATTTAAACTTATATTTTTAGCTTAACTTAAAATCAAATTTACTTAGATTTATTATTATAATAAATTCCATGAATTATATATTTCACAACAAAATGATTAATTTCTATTTATTATTATTTATTAAACATTATTGAAAAAAAAATCTCAAAAGCTCGGGTCGTTACAAGATTCTATATATATAAATATACTTATTTTATTTATTTATTTCTTAATTTCTTGTCTTCCAAAAATAAAATTGTTCTAACCTTCTAAAAGATATTTATTTCTTAAGGAGATTATTACCTTCTAAAAAAAAGTACTATACTATTACATTATTTATTATTATTATTATCATTATTTTTTTTAAACTTAAACTTAACATATGCATAAAACTTATTATAATCCTATTACTTAAATTTAAATTTTTAGCTTAACTTAAAATCAAATTTACTTAAGTTTATTATTATAATAAACTCCATGAATTATATATTCCACAACAAATGATTAATTTTTATTTATTATTATTTATTAAACATTATTTAAAAAAATCTCAAAAGTTCTAGTCGTTACAATCTACCCCCCTTCAAAAAAATTTCGTCCTCGAAATTTACACGGCAAAAAAGTGCGGGTAGGTCACTCACATGGTATCCTCACGTTCCCATATTGATTCTTCAACCCCTCGATGCTGCCATAGAACGCGTACTAACGGAATCGTCTTACCTCGCAGAACTTTCTCTCGACGGTCGAGGATTCTTACTGCCCTCTTCTCAAAAGTCGCATCTTGGTCCAAACTAATTTCCTTCCAGCTCAAAACGTGGGTAGGGTCAAGCTCGTACTTCCGTAGCATTGATACATGAAAGATATTGTGAGCACTTGCTAACTGCGGGGTAGGGCTAAACAATAAGCCACGGCTCCAACTTTTTGTAGAATCTCGAACGGTCCAATGAAACGAGGAAACAACTTCCCTTTCTTCCCAAACCAAATAATACCACAGCACGGTTGAACTGTAGAAAAACATGATCTCCAACTTCAAACTCTAATGGTCGGCACCTCCCATCAGTATAACTCTTTTGCCGGCTTTATGCTATGAGAAGGTGTTGATGAATCAGCTTAACCTTCTTTGTCGTTTCCATCACAAGCTCGGGTCCTAGCAAACTTGTCTCTCCTGCCTCGGTCCAACAGATAGGTGACCAACAAGGTCGCCCGTATAAGGCCTCGTACGGTGCCATAACAATACTAGCCTGATAATTGTTGTTGTACGCAAACTCCACCAGCGGTAAGTGCTTCTCCCAACTTCTGGGAAAGTCCATAACACAGGCTCTAAGCATATCTTATAGCGTGTGAATAGTCCTCTATGACTGTCTGCCTGACTGTGGGTGAAAAGCCGTACTAAAATAGAGTTCTGTCCCTAAAGCTGTTTGTAGACCCTGCCAGAACTTGGAGGTAAAGCGCGGATCACAGTCAGATACAATGGAAACAGGTATACCATGTAGCCTTATGATCTCACTGATATACTTTTGACTCAACGCCTCAAGTGAATCTGTCATCCTTATCGGTAGGAAATGCGCGGACTTTGTGGAGAGATCGACGATCACCCAAATTCCTGTATGCCCCTGCGGGGATCTAGGCAGTCATGATACAAAATTCATTGTTACATGCTCCCATTTCCACTGAGGTATCTCTAAGGGTTGTAGAGTCCCTTCTGGTTTCTGATGCTCTGCCATGACTTGCTGACATGTCAAACAACGGGTCACGAAAATTGCTACATCTTTCTTCATACCACTCCACCAAAATATCGTTTCAAATCTTGGTACATCTTGGTCACGCCTGGGTGTATTGCGAACATCGACTTGTGAAATTCCTTTAATATTTGATCTCGAAGACCGTCGGTGTTAGGTACAAAGATATTTCCTTGATATGTTAAGCCTCCATCGGCACGAAGCTCCCATCCTTGAACTAACTCCTGATTAGACAATTGATGTTTGATGAAAGCTACCTCCTGATCAAAACTCTGCGCTTCTAAAACTTGCTGGGCAAGACTCGATGTTACCACTGTCACACTGAAACAGATACCTTCACTTTCTTCTGACGGTTGCAAGTGATACTCACTAAGGGTCTCCAACAAATTCCACAAACAAGCCAATTCTACTCTTATTTTCTTGCTTAAGGCATCAGCCACCACATTCGCCTTACCAGGATGATATGCGATACAAAAATCATAATCTCTCAGATACTCCATCCAACGTCGTTGTCTCATGTTAAGCTCATTTTGTGTAAACAGATATTTGAGACTCTTATGATCAGTGAAGAGTTCAAACTTTTCTCCGTATAGATAGTGCCTCCACATCTTCAATGCAAAAACTACTGCTGCCAACTCTAGATCGTGAGTCGAATAATTCTGCTCATGTGGCTTAAGCTGTCGAGACCCATACGCTACAACCTTACTAGTTTGCATCAAAACACAGCCAAGACCTTTCTTAGATGCGTCGCAAAACACTGTATAACCCACATTTCTGTCGGGTACTATCAGAATGGGTGCACTAGTTAATCTCGTCTTCAACTCCTGAAAAGATTTTTCACAAATATCGCTCCATTCAAACTTGATCCCTTTCTACGTCAACCACGTCATCGGTCGGGTCAATCTAGAGAAATCCTGAATATATCTTCAATAATAGCCTGCCAGCCTCAGAAAACTACGAACTTCAAAAATTGACTTTGGTTGCTTCCAGTCCATCACAGTTTCTACCTTTGCTGGGTCCACTGATACTCCTTTTCGGATATAACAAGTCCCAAGAATTTTACTTCTGGAGGAATAACTCGTCAAACTGCTGCATGGTAGCCACATGGCGGGAATTTCTTACCAAATTCCACCAATGGTTAGCTTCCCCTTGTAACTGATAAGTGGCCAAGGCTACTCGATCGGCTTCATCCCTGACGGCCATGGTCTCTAGCATCTTTTTCACCTGATTCAGCCAACTCTTTGCCTCTTGGGGACGGGTTCCCCCACTGAACATCGGGGGTCGCTGCCGGCAAAAATCAAAAAAACAAAGTTATCTTGTCGGTTCAAACTCGCTGTGCTTAAGCAGGTGTAGGCTGTGGATTTCTTATTGCATCGATGAGGGTCCAAAGTAGAAAATTAAAGTCCTCATCTCATGGTACCGGTGGCGGTTCTCTTTGTCCTTCGAACACTTCAGGTTCCACATCTTCTCGTCGTTTCAAGAATCGGCGGGGTCTGCCTCTCGCTCGATTCATTTATATAACCAAATAAACCAAGGCTTTTAAAAAGTTATTATTAAATTTTTACGTTTTAACCTTATTTAAGTTGAATCTACGATCGCGTGGGTAAGGGTTGAACCTAGTGCTCTGATACCAATTGTGACGACCCAAAATTTTTGGATCGTCACGCTTGTGATTAAAAAATTAAATAATCATCATTCAAACTATTCAATCAAATATGAATAAATAGATGATCATAAAATCGGGATTAGAACACTTGCAAAACAAAGTTAGCACAGTTCCAAAACTACCCGACCCCGATAAATCGTAAACAAAAATTAAAATAGCTCTGATACCAATTGTTAGAGGCAAAATTGCCGAGATAATTGTTTTTGTAAACGATTTTTGATAAAAATTTAACAGGACGGAAAAATGCTGAAACGAACTCCAGATAAAATTTTTGACGAAGAACGATCAAAATTAAAACCCGTGCAACCACAGTTAATTTAGAATAATACCTTTTTCCCCGGTCGATTCTTTAACTACGATTTGAATTCGAGTTGGAGCTTCCGTCAGACCCTCTACTGTATTTCCTTATGCGATTCTCGAATATAGTGTGGATTATAATCTATCAAGAACTCGTACCGGCAGAACTTGGACAGCCTTAGTCTTGAAGACAAGTTACGAACATAGTTCAGCCTACCCGCATATTTATAAGGCTACAGTAGGGACCTATGGAGTAATTATGAATCAGACTTCTAGTAGAACACAGATACGTATCCAGTGATTTTTGCATTTAAGAAAATCTCATAACGACATCTACAATTATAAAAACTGTCAGCCCAAGGGCTTTTTCTATTGATTTTGATTATTTTCATAATTTATTTTCTAAGAAGAAATAGATTTAAAAGGATAATATTTATATTTTCTAAAAGAAAGTGTTGACACATATTGAACAAATGAGTTAATACCTTTAACTAAAAAAAATGACTTTTCTCTCAAAATGATTAAAACACCTAAGTATTCTTGAGAATATTTTGTGTTAAACACAATTAACAATTGAGTTAAAATTTTAAGGCAAAGTATACTTGAAGATATCAAGTGTATCAACACTTTTGAACAAATGGTTTGACACTCTAAACAGTTTGTTGAAGATGTTTCAGGTATTAAAAGTTAGTGTCAAAACAAATGAATTTTTTGTTAACACAAAAGAGCCAAAGCTCTCTGTAATCAAAATGAGTCGACCCAAATTGAATTTGTGTCGACACAAAAGTGGTTCCTCACTTTCGTTATCTAGAACTTTAAGTTGACACAAATACCAAATGAGTCGACACAAAAGTACCGAGATCACCTGTAGAATTTTAGTGTCGACGCCAATGTCTAAATGAGTTGACACAAATATCCCGAAGGGTCTTGTAGAATTTTAGTGTCGACACCAAGAAGATTTGAGTCTACACAAATTGTCCTCTCCTGGATGCTAAAGAACCATTGAGTTGACACATATCCAAATGTGTCAACACCATTGTGTTGGTGAGAAAGATTACAGAAATTGTGCCGACACCTCAAAAGAATTGAGTCGACCCAATCACTTGAAAATCCTTGCCCTAGACATTTTGTGTCGATCCAAAAGTATTTGTGTCGACACCTGCGACATAAATTCAAATTCACGGCAGACTTCAACAGTTGGATTTTTGGCATTTAATGCCATCACCTACCTCCAACGGTCATGAATGCTCAAGAGCTTATATAAGGAGTTACTCCTCATCATTTAATCTCTCTGGAGACTTTCAATCACTATTTTATTGCTTGATTCAAACTCAAAATCTTCATGCTTTCATTTATTGCTGAACTTCAGCTCTTGTAACTCATCTCTCTTTACCTCTTCATTTATTACTAATTAATTTCTGTAAAAAAAGTGAATGATCCTTATTGATACACTTTATTTATTATATTCAAGGGTGAGTCACCCTTTGTCTTTTGAGTGAATGAGTAAATCTCATCAAAGAATAGTTCAAGAGTGATTGGAAGAAAATAAGAGATTGTTTTCATAGGATTATCTTGCTGCTCTTGTAAGGCCTTTGAATGTGCACGTAAACGTTCGTATCCGTGTGGATATTCTCAAGCAAAGTCTTGAGGTTGTAAGGCTTAGAATGCGCCCATAAAGCATTCTACATAGTGAAAATTCTCAATGAGAGACTTGAGGAGTGGACATAGGTTTGGAAGAAGTTGAACCACTATAAATCCTTAGTGTCTGGTTCATTCTCTCTATCCCTAACATCTTTAATATCTGTATTGCATTAATCTTTGATTATCTTGTTATATTTGTTTTCTATATTAAAAGGTTTTCGAAAAGGTTTTAAAATTTGTTATTAATTTTTTAAACCCAATTCACGCCCCTCTTGGGTTGCTTAAAACTAACAATTTGTATCAGAGCTCGAGCTCGTATTTTTAACTTAATAGTCTAAGAGTTTATATGGCAACCACTAGCATCGGACCTATCCAATCCAAAGGTCAGTCGACCAATAGACCTCCCTTGTTCAATGGAACAAATTACAATTATTGGAAGGCTAGAATGAGAATCTACATTCAAGCCGTAGACTACGACCTTTGGCGGGTTTTCATTAATGGACCCAAAAGACCCACCAAAACTATTGAAGGGGATTCCGTCTCTAAACCAGAAGCTGAATTGACAGAAAATGATATTAGAGAGATTCAAAAAAATGCTAAGGCTATGAATCTCCTATATCTCTCACTTGACCCAAATGAGTTCGATAGAATCACTACATGTGACACCGCAAAAGAAGTATGGAACAGACTTGAAGTTACCCATAAGGGTACTAACCAAGTGAAGGAGACCAAAATAAGCTTACTTGTGCATAACTTTGAGTTATTTAAAATGAAATATGATGAAACCATATATGATATGTTTACACGTTTTTTTGATATTATAAATGAACTAAAATCTCTTGGTAAAATTTATTCAAATGCAAAAATGGTGAGAAAAATCCTTAGGTATATGCCTAAGAGTTGGGAAGCTAAGGTCATAGCTATCCAAGAAGCTAAAGACCTCAACACTCTTAGCTTGAAAGAACTTCTTGGATCTCTCATGACCTATGAGATAAATATAAAGATGGACGACGAGGATGACAACAAAAAGAAGAAAGGCATTACCTTCAAATCCTCAACTCATGACGAAGAATTCGACGAAGATTCCTCAAGTGATGAGAACAAAGATATGGAACAAAGATATGGCCCTCATCACAAAGAAATTCAAATGGCTTCTTAGAAATAAGAAACAATGAGGAAAAAAGTTCTTCAAGAAGGAAGGACACCGAAACGAGCCTAACAAATTCAAAGGCAACTCTAAAAAATTCAAAAACAACTACAAGAAAGAGGAAATCATTTGCTAGGAGTGCAATAAGCCTAAACATGTCAAGGCAAAATGTCCTCAGTTCAAAAAGTAATTCAAAAAGGACTTCAAGAAAGCCATGATACTGCATGGGGAAAAAGTGATGACAGCAGCTCCGAAGACAAAAAAGAAGAAAACGAGATTGCAAATCTATGCCTCATGGCAAAAGAAAATGATAAGGTAACCCATGACTCTTTCTCTTTAGATGAGTTACAAAATGCATTTGAAGATTTGCATAATGAATTGAGAAAAATGGATGCCAAGAACTCTATCTTAAAAAAGTTAGTTCTTTCCTCCTCAAGTGAAATTGAAACTTTGAAAAGTGAAAAACTTGCTTTATCAAAACAAGTTTCTATTTTGAAGGATGAAAACAAAGTCTTGATTGAAAAGGTTAAAGACCTTACAAAAACCGTTTACAAGTTTACTAAAGGAAAGAACAACTTAGATAAATTTCTCGGCATGCAAAAATGTGTTTTTGACAAATGCAGAATTGGATATAGACTAAAGAAGAAACAAAAATTCTTGAACAATATTTTTGTCAAAGCATCTTTAAATCATAAAAATGTAACATATTTTTATTGTATGAACATGGACATACTGTCAAACATTATCCACTTAAAAAATCTTCAAATCTCTCTGTCAAGAAGGTTTGGTTCTTAAGGAAACACATCCTTAAGGAACTAACTCCAAAAGCCCCAAGAAAATTTGAATACCAAAAATTAAAAATTGATTCTCCTTACAGGTATGTTTCAAGTCCTCATTTAAAGAGGGGATGTGGTACCTTGATAGCACTTGTTCAAGACACATGACAGGCAGTCAATCTATGTTTGCATCTCTCAAACCAAAGGATGGTGGATTTGTAACATTCGGTGACAATAGCAAAGGAAAAATCATAGGAATCAGTTGTATCAATAAAATTCTTTCCCCTTCATTTGAAAATGTTTTGCTTGTTGATTGTTTGAAACATAATTTTCTTAACATAAGCCAACTTTGTGACAAAGGCCATAAGATTGTCTTTAATCATGCTAAGTGTGTTATTAAATATTCAATCAATAACAAAGTTATTTTTGAAGGTTATAGACTTGAAAATGTTTATAAATTTACTCTAAATGATCTTTTCAAAAATGACACCAAGTGCTTAGCCGCCTTGAGTGATAATAGTTGGTTGTAACATAGAATGCTTAGACATGCACACATGAACTTGATTTTCAAACTTTTGAAAAAAGAATTGGTGATTGGTTTACCCCAAATCAAATTTGAAAATGACAAAGTGTGTAATACATGTCAACAAGGCAAACAAAATCTAATTTTTTTTTTCATTCTAAAAATGAGATTTCAACTTCTAGACCCTTACCACTATTGCACATGAACTTATTTGGTCCAACAAGAACTTTAAGCCTTGGAGGCAAGAGATGTGCCTTTCTTATTGTTGATGACTTCTCTAGATACACTTAGGCGCTATTCTTAACGCATAAGGATGAAGCCTTTGTCTCTTTTGCAAAACTGTTCGGAGAGTTAAAATGAAAAAGGTTTTCAAATCACAAGTATCTGAAGTGATCATGGTAAAGAATTTAAAAACAAAAATTTTGAAAAGTTTTGTGATGAAAATGGGATTAATCATAACTTCTTTGCTCTTAGAACCCCTCAACAAAATAGAGTTGTTGAGAGGAAGAATAAGACATTGAAAGAAATGGCTAGAACTATGCTATGTGAAATAACCTACCACGATACTTTTAGGTCAAGGCTGTCAATACCGCTTGTTTTATCATAAACAGAGTTATGATACGAGTTTCTCTCAAGAAAATCACATATAAGCTATGGAATGGAAGAAAACCTAACATTAACAATTTTTGCACCTTTGAGTGCAAATGATAGTAAGTGTGTAATCCCAAGAGGGGGGGTGAATTAGATTTTTTAAAAAATTATTTAAGTATAAAATCCAAGTATGCTTTTTAGTTCACTTATAAATATTAATTCACAGATATATTTTTAGGTATGTCTTCTTGTTGAAAAACTAAAGTACAAGTATATTTGAAATGACTTAAAATAATAAGTTTCTAAAAGATGTAAGCACAAATGAAGATGCTAACTTAAAGCCCTTTTTAATTGAAGATAACAATGCAAATGTACTTCAATTTTA
>JAULJZ010083710.1:0-10742 GCA_032270985.1 Heliamphora pulchella
TTAATTATTTTACTTATCTTGCTTTCTTTAATTTAAATTAGTGGATCATTACAGTGAAGAACAGTGTGGATGTTCGTGGCAAGAACAAAACCAAATAATGGCAGGGCATTTTATCATTGCCCAAGAGGTTACGATCATAATCCTTCATTCATTTGGGTGGATGAGTATCATGTCTAATGCATCGATAATTGCAGGCAAAATGAGATCAAGGCCGAGCACTTTTGTACAATTGTTGTACTTGAAACTGTATTTTATGTTTCATGGTCCCGTTTCTCTTCTTCATGGTCCTAATGAAATTTGTATAGATTACGCTACCTTCGTCCAATATACTTTTCTATATGTTTGAGTAATTATTTGAACAAAGATCCAGTATGCTATCAATGCTAATTAGTGCCGTGTGTCCATTTGGTAAAATGGGGATTCATTTGTCTTCATTAGCAGTTTAAGGAATATAACTATTCGTGTTTTAGGCAACTATGACATTTCAAGAAAAATAATATTAAAATGCCTTACCAAACATGTTTGTTTGTTCATATTTTTAAATTCTCCAAACAACATAGTGTATACCAAACGTGTTTAAGTTTTGTTTACATGATAAAATAAACAAAATTTTGTTTACAATTTTTTTTTAAAAAAAAGAAAACCCAAAATGTAAACATTACCAAACGCCACCTAAACTAGCACTTGCACTTGTCCTTAAAGCAAGGATTTAAATATTCAAAACATAAGACATTCAAACATATATATTTAGCCAAAGCCAAACATCCTACATCCTAAAAAACATATTAGGAGTCTTAAACCAAAATTTGAATTTAAGTTAGAAGCAGATCATGCCCACTACTTCTCCGAAGCAGGAAAACACTGTCCATACCTCAATACATCAGTTTAATACAAGCTCCTCCTTCTATTAATACAAAGCCGACCAAATTAATTTCAAAAACATTGATTTGAAAAACAAGCATTACATCTAAAAAATTCCTTCAAATATACAAACAAACAAACAATTATAATTAATATTTGCATAAAAGAGTGCACATATAAGTGAAAAAATATGCTTACATATAATGTATCAACCAATTTCACATCATGAAATAATCCATTTGTGATAAATTCACAAATTTATATTATTTGTTTAATTATCTAGCAAAAAATGAAGCTTAGAAAAATAAATTAAAGTTTTCCATATTTCAAAGAAAATTTGAGAACTTTACTTGAAAAAAGAATTTCATGAGATCAAATCATGCACAATTTGGAGTTGGAAAGAGCATGCACAGGCTACAAAATGCAATTTAGGCATTTTGACACAACCAAACACACACCCTTATGTGAAACCCAAATTAGACTCCCCACATTCATTGTCTCCCCATTTGCAGATTGAAACATTTGTATACACCATCCCCTGGACACATATAATGCATGCGCAACTTGAATTATTTTAAAATAAAAAATTTAAAATATATTTAAGATTGAGGTGAATCTATTGTAGAGAGAAAGGGAGAGGGACTAGATAGTTACCGGTGATTTTTTCAAGAGAGAAGGAGTTAGAGACATGCAGTTATTGAGGGTAGTTTAAGAAATAAAAAAATTCATGCAATTTTAAAATTTATTGTTCTCCCTTTTATAAGATAGTATAGATAAGATAGTACGCACAAAAAAAGTTATATCCCTAAGGAGAGAGAGGGATTGGAGGACCAAACACCATCAATAAAAACATTCTTTCTCCAATGATCTGTGAATTTCAGCTTAAACCCTCCCACAGCAACACGAAATTCAACGAAAGCCAAACAGTATGATAAATAAATGAAACACATTAAATTGGATATGGGGAGACAATGGATAGTGGAAGGTTTAATCGGTGAAGGTAATTTGGGTTTCACACCAGGCTGCGTTTGGTAGTGTCAAAGTGCCTAAATTGCATTTTTTTAACCTGTGAATGCCCTTTCCAACTCCAAATTGTGCATGATTTGATCTCTTGAAATTGTCTTTTCAAGTAAAGTTTTCAAAATTTCTGTTAAATATGGAAAACATTAATTTATTTTTCTACACTTTTTTCTTAATCTCGTGTTTGGCTTTGGCTAAATACGTATGAATGTCCTATTTTTTATATATTTAAATCCTTGTTTGAATTTAATGACAAGTTCAAGTGCTAGTTTTGCACTTGGTTGTTCTTAAACAACTATGCCTTATAAACTAATTTTTGTAAATAGTGTGTGAATATGATTTATGCTATAGTGGTATCCAAGTTTTTGAAGCAACCCATTGCATTAAGTATGAAATTATAGCTGAAAAGTGAATGGCTTGTTTTCCCTTGGTTTATTTCTTAAAGTCAAGAGATAATTTTATTTTATTCTCTTATGATAACATAGATGTTCTGACTTATTATGTTGTAACTAGTAATGACAATAATATTTGTTCGGACATATAAATTATATCATAAATTATAGTAATTATGGTGATAAACTTTGAATTATCACATAAATATGAAAACCTAAAATATAGGGTGAAATGATGCAATTTAAATATATCATGTCATGAAATATATCCAAGTAAATACATATGTAATGTTCATAATGGAATATAAGTTTATTGATTAGTTAAAGTATGAGAAGAAACCGAGTTGTTTGAAAATATTGATATTCCAGTGTGGTTAATACCGATGCCAGCAAAATGAATTTATTAATTAGAATGACACAAAATTATTGAAAAATAATAATTTAAAGTTATGCTTAAAGTGAATGAAAAATTGGTTAAAAATGATAATTTAGAAGTTACCATTATAGGAGTTTGTCTTTTAATAGCACATATTAGGTACGAATAGATGTGTCTCTTCCTTTAGTAACTTTTCTATATACATATATATTGTTAGGGATCTATATTAAAAGCATATTTTTGTGTAATAGGTTTTGGTATTTATTTTATTTATTAATAAGATTTATTATTTTCATTTTAATGAGAATCGGTATGAGTAATGTTTGTACTGCATTATTTATTTAATGTCGTACATGTGTGTCTTTTATTTTATATAGTAGATCAAGTGTGTCGTGTTCGGCTTATACACAGAAGATTAGATTATCGATTCTTATAGAATATAGATTTTTTGTTCACAGTCTTTAGATAACATTGGACACTCCATTGATAGGATTGTAGCACAGTATTTAAAAAATCTGTCTTAATTATAGGGAATGGCATAATTCCAACTCACTGTACTAGAACACTGGTTATGTATTGAATATGACCGTCTTGAGGTAATTGTTTTTTATACTGATTGTACAAACAATTAATACCCCATGTGTAAAGATTCTTATTTTCAAACACAAGTTAAGAACCCTAATAGGGGATTCTTAATACGAACAGAAAACTCGTGAAACCCTAATAGTAGTTCTTGAAGTCACACGTACGCCGAAAATCCAAATTCAAGATAGGCCATTACGATATCTCAGAAATTGAACCTAAAACTCAAGATAAAGCCAAGATTAATTAGAGATTAGCCCAAGAGGTCATCTAAGGTCCAAAGACAATCAAATGAATGTTCAACCTTAAGCCCAACAAGAATTAAGAAACAAAACTCCAGCGCAGTTCAAAACTTCAAGAAAACCCAAAAACTAAGAGTAAGGCCCAAGAAAATGTGGCCCGATTTAAATTAAAAGCTCAATTACTTATTTAAGCTCAAGAAAAATAAGAAGAAAGCCTATAGATCATGCCCAACTTAAAAATCCAAGATATGCTCAAATTTAATTCTTTTGGTCCAAAATTTAATCCAAGAATTATTAAATGAAAATTTTAATAATTAAAATAAAAAAGGGGAAGCTTCCTAGTGGCCGGCCACCTTGGGTGGTGTGCCCAAAAAGTACAAAAGTTATACTTTTGATATATTATGTAGATTTGTCTTGGGAACATACACCTTTGTACTAATTAAAAAATTTTCTCTATAAATTTAGCAATTTTGTACGGAATTAATACTTTTAAATTCTACGATTTTTTCTTTTTAGCCAAAATCTTAGTGCTAGAAAATTAGGTCAATCTCATACATTAGTTATCTTTTGTGTCAAAATATCTTCTTGGCTATTTTAAACACTTTTCTACTTTTTTTAACTGAAAGAGTTCTATTCAGCTAAAATCTTTCCAACTATTTATCATTCATCACTTGAAAACACAGAAGTCTAGTAGGGTATAATTACACTTTAGGTCCCTAACCTATCCTAAATTAATTACACAATAAGTCCCTCCATGTGCCTATAAAAGCAAGATTAAACCCACCTCTCCCTTTCATATTTTCAGCCATAGTGAGGATTTCTAGAGAGAGAGTGTCCCAAGGAGGAAAGAAAGAAGAAGAAAAGAAAGAAGAAGGAAGAAAGTTTAGAGCTAAAGTTTAAATCCTATCTTTATTTGACCAAGATTTTCAGGTAGGAACTCCTACAACTTATCTTAGCATTCTTTTTTAACCCCTCTCTATAAAAAAAATAATTTGATCTAAGAAGCTAGAACAAAGCTTAGAAACAAGAAGCTCTAAAAAGAATTGAATATGAGATAACTTAAATGTTGTGCATGGAATGACGCTTTGTGTTTTGTTTTCTTTTTATGAGTTAAACAAACATGTTATGTGAATATTAATACCTCTAGAACACAGGTTTTTTTAATCTTAAATGACATATATGGAGCTAAAATACAAGTTAAACAAAAGTAGGAACAAGTCTACTGAAAAAAAATCAAGAAAAATCTATTTTCTCATCTTACCCAAATTTTTTGGTAAACCAGACAGTGTGTTTTTCAAAACCTATTTTTATAGGAGTTTCATGAAGTTATTTTTAGTATGTGTGATTTTTGGTAGAGCCCAAAATAAGGTCTATGTGCCCTAAACATAACTTGTACGTTTTTACACCAAAGTAGTAGAAAAATAGCTCACTTTGCTGATTTTTATAAACTTCTAGAACAATCCCCTCAGGTTAGCCTTTATCTCTAGAGATAGATTTTTGAGTTATCTTTTATTTAAAATTTATTTGAAGTGATTTGATATGACGGTGTTTCCTAAAAATTATTTTTATCAAACAACGTTATTTTTTGGACCTCTTCTGTTCAACATGTCTAGAGGCATCACACGGCTTAGCTTTCTTCATGAAATTTGTTCCAAACATGTATATCTATTACCCCATAAAATTTCATAGAAAACAAATGACGTTTAGTATTTTAAATGTATTTTACAAACAGAAGCTAAGAAGCTGAATTTTTAGTGAAGTTGATTAGTGATGCCTAAGTGTTTGATTAGTTGTGTTATGTTTATATCATGCCATGAATCACACTAGTTGATGTTTTTATAGTACTTAAAGCATGTTTAAAAATAGTTAGATACATTGTGTTGAAAGCATGATTAGTGGACTAATTATACGTATAGGGAAATAAACGATGAACTACGAACGAACTTTATTCTTCGAAACAAACTTAGGTTTTGACATGGTGAGGGTTGTGTATTGTGCTATGGTGATGAGGAAGAGTCCATTGACGTCTTGAGCCATGCTATGTCTTGACCCGTGCCTTATCTTGATTCGTCTCACAACAATCAGCCACGTACAAGAAATATGGAGGCGGGGATAGTAACAACGGTAAACCGTACATCATGACACTTAGCAGAGTACACGTAGTACTGGACGGGAAGGATGATGCGGTGGGGACAAAGTGTATGGAAACATGAGTGTATGGGAATGTAGTGGTACCATGGTGGTGAGGCCCATTATGGTAACGCGACAATGAGTGTGGAGTGGGTTCTCTAACGAGAACGAAGGAAAAACTATTTCTTTGAGAACGTTGAACTTTTGGTAGCTTGAACAATGAAAACATAGTGATTTTAGATTGAACCCCTTGCATTGGTCAGTGTACATAATTGTGTATCTCTTATATGTATATTGTTCTGTATTGGCGTGTTATGGGTAGGTTAGTTGGGTTATAGTTGTTCCTCTGAACGTGTAGCTCACGATATTTAAATAGTAGGTGAAGAAGAAATTTATGAGGAGGCCATCCTGACTGAGGAGGAGGAGCCATGGACTCTGCTCAATGTAGAAGAAAAAATTGTGGAGGAATTCCTGAATTAGTTTAAACATGAAATATTTTAATTTCAAGACTAAGAAGCACCTTTTGTAATATTGAGAATTCTCTTTTGATACATTAAAGTCTCTCTCCTTTTGACTTATTCTCTTGAGTCGAGCTCGAATAGTTATAAAAAAATGCTATTTTTCACAAGTAATTAAGGAAAAGGTCTTTTAATGATGTCTCTGAGAATAGGGGCATCACAGCTTGGTATTAAAGCTTAGGTATACGAAACCATAGTAGCCTTGGGTAATGGGGTATAATTAAGTTTTATGTGAGATGTTTACTTGTTATTTGTAACTATTATGTATTATGTCTTTTAAAAGTAATAAAGAAAGTATAAGAACAAGAGTTCTTTTTAAGAAACTTTTAAACATTATAAATCTTATATATGCCATCATGTAGATGTCTGACAACGATCCATCGTTGTCGGATGAGGATTGGTTATCCGACCCTGAGTTTGACTCTGATTTAGAGGAAGAGGCACTGATACTTGGTGAACCATTAGCATGGATCTTCCCCACTGCCGAGATCGAGTTTTCACTAGAAGTCCCTATAGTAGAAGATCCTGGTGAGGTTATCGACCTCGAAGAACTTGAACTAAGAAATGGAGCATTTGTGGAACTAGGATGAAGAAGTACTAGAACTCTTACTTTCTTTCCAATAGGAATTCAAGTGTATGTCTTAGGGGCCCCCTTGATATGGTGTACTTCGAAGACACCAGTAGCTACCACCTACTACTACGGGCCAGTCACTATTATTCAGTGACTATGTCCTACCATTTACAAGCTAGCAGTATCCCCATGATTCACCAAACGTGTTGGGAATGCAGTGCCCTACACCTTTTTGCGATACCAAAGACCATGGGATGAATACCGAATCTTTTATGGAGACGAATTTCTGAATTTTGACGACATTGACACTTGTACTGAGACTCCCGTCATCATATCCGAACGCGAAAGAAGAGATCCACTCTCCCCTAATACATGGTATTACAAGATCCATTGGGAATCTTATAAGATTACCGAGATGACCTGGAAGGTAGAATCCCTTGTTCGAAGGTGTTACCCGAACTTGCTCCTGGATTATATTGGCATGATGTATCTTTTTATGTTGTACCCTTTTGTTGTAGTACTCCGTGGTTAACATCATTAGAGTTTTGTAATTCTTCTTATGTAGTAGCACTTTGTGATTAGTATCACCAAAGTTAATCTCAAGTTTGTAACCCATCTACAATAAAAAAAATTTAATGCAATGCCTTTGTGTTACATGTGTGTGATTCTTGTTTCTTATGCGAACCATAATGATGTATGCACCCAAGAACCCAAACCTAAACAAACAAATCAAGAGAATAAAATGTATGTTCCTTTTTCTATGTAGAAAAAAAATGTCTGGACGTAGAGGTAGAGGGAGAGGACGAGGAATCCAACCCGAAATACCCGAAGTCTTTATTCATAACCCACCTCACCATGAAAATAACTGAGACCCTCGATTAGAAGAATTAGCCCAAGCCCTAAGAGTGTTGGCAACAAATATGCACCCACAACTGCCACGTATTCTTCACGAACGAGCCTGGTTGTTGTTGGAATTTCAGAAACAGAAACCTCCCATTTTCAATGAAGACACCACCCCATGTTTAGTGAAAGGATGGCTAAGACAGATCAATAAAATGATGGATATCATGAACCTTGAGAACGACGGCAATATGGTTGCGCTAGCAACATGTCAATTGAAAGGAGAGGCCAATTACTGGTGGAAAATGACCTGAACCATAGTGGACTTAACGACTCTCACTTGGGTACGTTTTGAAGAACCCTTTCTTGAGAAATATTTTTCCGCCACCTCCAAGCAAGGTATGGTTCAAGAATTTTCGAGTTTGAGGCAAGGGAAGTTAACAGTAACTCAGTATGCCAACCATTTTGATGAACTGAGCCGATATGCACCGACTATAACTCCTGATGAGAATTCGAAAGCAAAAAAGATTGAGTGGGGACTTGAGCCCGTACTAAGAGGAAAGGTGACTGTCCTATTGCTACCCATTTACGGTCAAGTAGTGAAGATAGCCTTAGTAGCAGAGAGAGAACTGACCGATTCAAGAAAAATCAGGGATCAGAATAAGAAAGGAGGGCCAGTTCAGAAAGGACTGATCCGATGCAATCGAGGAGGAAATACACAGAAGCCCTATTCACGACCTCTATCGAGATTCCAACCAAGCTTCGCAAGAGGCATGGACATGACTGGAAAATGCTTCAAATGTGGACAAGAGGGACACATGATCCGCGACTGTCCTCAGTGGCATCCGACTAACCCTAACGTATGAATAGGGAGCAACTCACAAGCTCCAATTAAAGGTTCAAGACTTATATATCAGCCCAAGCCTAGACAAGCAAGAGGTTTTGGTACAGCCAAGGTTCTTGTAACCCCAAGAGTTTTTGAGTTGCAAGAGAAGGAAGAATGTGACCCCTCGACCATTCAAGGTAGCTTTATACTTTTGAATTCATGAGTACACGTTTTATTTGATTCTGGCACTTCATATTCGTTTATATCAATTGCTTGTGTTACCTCGTTAAGTTTAAAGCACGAACCCCTAAAAACTGGGATGAGTGTAGCATCACCCTTAGGAGGAAATATTCGAGTAGAGCTTGTTTGCAAGTCTTGCGACATCAAAATCTCAGGTCTCTGTCTAATGCGTGACCTTAGAGTGATCAAAATAACTGAGTTTGATATCATACTCGATATGAACTGGCTATTTAGCCATCAAGCTGTCATAGATTGTTATCTTAAGAAAGTCACCACTTATACCTTGGATGGGACATGTTTTTCATTTAAGTGGGATAGATCCATGTTCTTCCTCAAGAAAATTTTACAAGACCTCGGCAAAAAGTTAAGGATGGTTGGTTAGCAGCCTTGACTTTGAACGATGAGATTATTTGATGCAAAACTGTCAAGATCATAGTTTTTGTAAACAATTTATTGATAAAAAATAACTGGACGGGCAATTACCGAAAGGGGCTCTAGATAAAACTTTTGATGTCGAACGATCAAAATAAAAATCCATGCCATCATAGTTAATTTAGGAGAATACCTTTTTGGTGGATTCTCTAACTACGAACTTTTCATTCCGAGTTAAAGCTCTGGTCAGACCTTCTACTGTATTCTCTTATGCCATTCTCGAACGTAGTGTGGACTACGATCTTTCGAGAACTCGAATCGATAGAACCTGGTCAACTTTAGTCTTGAAGACAAGTTATCAATTTGGTTCAGTCTACCCGCATATTTATAGAGGTATAGCAAGAACCTGTGGAGTAATTATAACAAAGACTTCTAGTGTAACCCAGATACGTATCAAGTGATTTTCGCAATTAAGCAAATCTCTTAGCGGTATCTATAATTATGAAAACCTTGTAGCGGTTTCTGTAATTTTCATAAAATACTAATTTACAGTTTACACCACTAAAGAATTGTAACTGCACTCTAAGCTATAATCTCAAAACCATCTTGCATTGAGCTCCTGTTATTAAATGCTTAACTCATCTCTCCAATTAAATTTAATTACTGATAATTTAATTTAATAGGCATCTTTAAAATTTCTTAAACCCTTCTGCTTAACTTATCTGACCGCTGGATAATAAAATCAACCTGTAGGATTTGGCCGGGTCAAAACTTATAAGCTTTCTTAAGGGGGTATAGTTAATTTCGATCATTCGAGACGTGAATTCCATCAATAATAAATATTTACCATATAATTAATACTGTTATTCAACTCACCGAAAATATAGACTCATATAAGATCGTACCCTCTCATGAATCAAAACAATAAATATTAAATATACACAAATCAATAATTATTTCAGGATTAAGAGTATATGCATTCTCATAATAATCTTGGAGTGTGAATTAATTTATATAGTTAGTATAAAATTAATTACCCCAATGTGTCCCGTTTATTACACACAAATTGTATTAGTACAGAGAGTCGGAATAATAGACGACGCTATTATATGTTCTTCGTAACCAAGACATGCCTACTAAAATTCTGTGCTACAGTCGTACCGATGGTATGTCCATTTTTATCTAAACTGTGAACAAATACTTATATTCTGCAATAACTTAAAATTTGGTATTTTGTGTGTAAGTCGTACTCTACATACCAAATTAAATATTATACATAATAAATGACATCAATGCATAATATTAAAGAAATGATATTGCATACATTGCTCATAAAGATTCTCGTAAATTAAAAAATTAATTTTATTAAAATAAAATTAAATACTAAAACTAAATAAATCCATGATTTTCAGTATACAACCCTACCAATCTCCCACTTATACTCAAAATCATGCTGACATACATCTGACTCTCATGCCCTCTACATGACTATCAAAGGTTTTAGCCGGTAAACTCTTTGTAAAATGATCTGCAAGGTTGTCTCCTGATGCAATCTTAGTCACAACAACATTACCTCTCTATATAATTTTTCGTATCAAGTAATACTTACGCTAAATGTGCTTTCCTTTCTTGTGGACTCTTGGTTCCTTTAAGTTTGCAACCGTTTCGCTATTATCACAATAAAATGTAATAGCCGACTGAACTGAAGGGACCACGTCTAGATCCAACAGGAAGTTCCTGAGCCAAACAACCTCCTTAGCTGCTTCAGAAGC